>BQNB010079781.1:0-30136 GCA_026074375.1 Tanacetum coccineum | reverse complement strand
AGATTTGTTGAATTTAATCTTAGTTAGAAAAAATTTGATCTTAAGTGTGTTATGTCAAAAATTGGTTAAGTGTTGATAACTTCACTCGTTCGGTCCTTATTGTAAGTCACTCGTTCGGCCCTCACATTTAGTCGCTCGTTCGGTCCAGTCAAATAGTCGCTCGTTCGGTCCTTTCAAAGAGTCACTCGTTCGACCCTCACAAGATTCACTTGTTCGGTCCTTATGGGTTATACTCGTTTGATTCATACAATTTTTGATTGTTTGGTTTCTTAAGTTTGTGCTAGATCGACTCTAACAACTAACTCTATTCTAGTATATCCATTAAACCACGATATAACAATTTCACACACAAACAGTTAATATTTATGCATTTATCTATTCAAACGAGCACAAAGACAATCAAGAACAGTATTAAATCACAACGAATACTAAAACTCGAATAGCCTATACATTTATCACACCTAATACAACAAAAGCCCTCAATCAATTTAAGATTTAACCACAGTTTGATTTTAAGAACCCTAATTTTATAATTAGGGCAACTTCAATCGAATGCGGTGAAACCGTTCAATTCCTTTGGGATTCGAGTTGATTAGGTGAAGAAAAACAAGATTTCAGTTATACCTTCGAGATGAAACGGAGTGAGTCAGCTTGAGTGAAGTGAATCGAGTGAAAAGTGTTCGTGTGTGTGTTTGAGTGTGTGTTTGAGTGTGTGAACAGTGAAGGGGACGATTGGGGGTTGTTATTGTTATAAACTAATTCTAACTTTGACACATTTGGCCCCTCATCTTATCACTATTTATTAATCTTACACATTATGTTTTATAAGGTATATTCAAGTTAAACAAATAGCACACTTGGTCCTTAATGTTTTATACTCTCATACCTATAGACATAATTTAGCAAAACTACACCCTAAAGGCATAAAACAAGTAACACATAAAGCACAATCGAGTTAAACTTAATTAACTTTCTATCATGAGATATTACGTTATCGTTTGAAAATCTTTTTCCCTTTTTACAGCTCATTTGATCATGACAAAGAAATTTGACATTCTCTCCCCCTCAAACAATGACCCGTTTTCTATTTAAAGAGCTGTAGACATTGTTTGAGAAGTCAAATGTATCTTGAAAATTATTTTCAGATGATGGAATGATTTTGTATGTGACAAAACAACAAACACCAAGATAAATAAGATTTCTCTTATTTATTCACATAGATGCACTGAAACGTACACTTATGGATATAGGAAGCACGGGTTGTGATGCAAAGTAATCACAAGCCTTTGCATGGTCATAAAGTAGACCATGCCCGAGAATAAATTCCCGTTGAGAGGCCAAGTTTTCTTTTTGAAATACTTGCCTTTAAGATGATGACCGGGTTGCTATCTGAAATAATAGCAAGCCATTTGGCATGTTTTGAAAACATTTGTAACTTCTGCTCGAACTTCATTTACAGGCTTGTATCATTGTTGAATGACATTTCTAAGACCGTAAATGTTATCGATTTCAGAAGACATGCCATTGTAAAACTTCTTTTTGAATTTTTCTCATTTTTTAATTTTGTATTTTGTTTTTGAAAAGTTTATATAAAAGAAAATCTTTTTGGTTTTTCTGATTTTATATTTTTCTCTTTGTTTTTATAAAATTTTATAAAAATAAAAATGAAAATAAAAATCTTTTTGTGTTTTTATGATTTTAAGTATTTACTTATTATACAGGATATTTGAATAGGTACCACCACTATTCATCAACTTCATCTGCCAATTGTTTCAGAGTATCCGGCGTAAAACTCCGCATTCCCAGCTTGTTGATAAGAAATTCAATTCTTTCTCGGCCAAGAGCTTTAGTGAAGATGTCCGCCAATTGATATTCCGTATTGACAAAGTAAAGTTCGATCACACCATTCTCAACATGCTCCTTGATGAAGTGAAACCTGATGTCTAAGACTTGATTGTATGTAAGTCTCTGTCAACACATTTGTTGCAATTACAATAGGACTTTGTTGATAAAGATCTCAATGTCTATGGGGGCTTCTTTATTGGTACTATATCCAGAATGTTGATTTTTCTTTCTCAGTCTCTACTTCAGCTTTGCTCTTTCTTGTTGTTTTTCTAGAATAGAACTTCTTCCTCTGGTTGCTGTTCATTTGACAAGATTCTTTCCTTTCCTCTTGTGCACCAGAAATTTTTCCACATTTTTCAGTAGTCCTTTCATTTTCAGCTTCCCATAGGTACAAACTTTTGATTAAAATCCCAAAGTTTTTCAAAAATTGGCCTTATTTCATTGTAGGACATACCCTTGAAGTCATTGATCTTGAAATTCCCCTGATTCTTCAAGTATTTTATCATGTTCCTTCTAGCTTGGGCAATGGACCTTGGCTTCATCTTAAGAGAATGATATCTAAGGACAGAAGGATCATTCCAATCAATCTCTTTAGTAGACTTAGCTTCATCCATAGCTTTTTTCTTTTCCTCTTCTTCCCATTGTCTTGCAATCTTTGCATCTCTAGCGATTTGAGCTCTTTGCTCCTCATTCATTTGTTCTTCAAGCCTGAGTGCTTCAGCATAACTTAATCTTTCTTGCTCAAGCTCCTTCTTGGATTTCTTCTTGGGCTCTTCATCTGTCATTATACCTTTACCCTTATCTTTTCTTTTCTCTGCACTTCTCCTTGAGTAAGTAGCAGTTCCTCCAGCAGTACTAATGTGAACTTCAGCAGTACTAACTGGTGGAACTTCTTCACTAGCAGTATCTTTCTTCTTTTTTGTTAACACCCCAAAATGGGTCGCTCAGTAAAAAGCCGAATAAGGATCGCGGGCATGATACTTGCAAGGATACAACAAGTCACAAGATTATATAAGTAGAACGACACAAAAGTCGTTTAAAACAAAAAAAAACTAGATACATTGGATTTAAAATAAAGATCTATTACAAAAGCTTATAGCTTTCTAGATCATAACTTTTCTTTGTTTCATAATGACAAAATAGCCAACATATATTTTCCCAAAACCTGATATACAACAAAGACTTTTAAACTGTTACAAATCCAAAAACATAATCCAATGCATTCCCCTTGGCATCCTCTCTGAGCCTAATGACCCTCTTCTGAAAACAATGCTAAAACGTCAACAAAATGTTGGGAATTCATAGGTAAATGTATTTTTAAATTATCAGGACCGCAAGACTTTCCCCCGCGTGATGGTTGTACCCAAAAACATATGCCAACAATCACTAATAACCAATTATTGTATGGCACACTAAGCGCATGACAGCCGAAGCTCAGACCTATATTTTGCTATTTTTAGCATATTTGCCCGTGACAGATTGATTGTATACGCCGCCACATCCAGATGTCTCGATCATGGTCAACCGTTGTCGTATCCATTGATAGGCTTAAACACTCCAAAACTGGAGGTTAATCCGCAATAGATCTATTTATCATCTCATATCGCGCTCAACATAATGAAATTTTACAACTACATTCCTATGCAATTAAAGTTCATGAATAATGGCTCAGGAGGGTTATCCGCTACTTTAGGCCAAACAAAATCAATATACTTTCAACACTTAGCGTCAATGTTAAAACAAAGCATGTCTCACCCCCAAATTAATAATAAATCAGGTAAAACTGTAAAAAGTGTATGCTATGAACTCACATGAGATAGCAAGATAGCTCAATTTATCTTAGATACAAAAAACGTCCACAAGACGATATAATGCAACCTATTTAAAAAGGATTGTATAAGTTACTGAGTACTTTTAATTAACAACAACTGCAAGATATCTAATAGATGTAACAATTCATACTATCGTTCGTGGGCTAACATAAATAAAAGAGGTCATGAAAAGACGGTACGGAGGAGTTTAAGGACGACTTTAAATCCAGTAAATCCAACAACTCATCGATACGCCATCCGAAGAGGCCTCATTATGAAACTCCCTAGTAATATAGCACTTTGATAACCACTCAATATTCTATATAGCATAATCACCGACTAATCATTTTAGTAAAATAGTATTTATAAAGTGAAAACGTTTATAAATATACTTTTCGTTATCATGACCTAACTTTGGTCGTTTTTAAAAAACCCGTTGCGTTCGCGTTTCTTTACGTCCAACGGGTCTTCGAAGTAAGACGAGTCATCAAATATTACATTTTAAATTTTAAAAATCTGTGAATGAATAGTAAAATTAACTGTTCATTTTGACAAGCTCAGTATGTCGATTTAGGGTTTTTAATTATGCGTAAAACTTGTATCCCGCGAAAACTTATTATTTCGTATTTTAACACCGATTTAGTGAATTCCTTCGAGTATGTCATGTTCTTAAATATTTATATATCTCGACAAATTTATCCACTGATGATAGTGATTTTTACTGTGTCATTAGTTTAATTAAAAGTTACTTTTTATATAAACTTTAATTATCGGAGAAACGACGTAGTTTATTCGTTATATTCCGTTTTATATTTAACGATTCTTCTTAGCGTGAACGAACTCGTAATCAAAAGTTTATATCAAATTTTAAGATGTTGTTAAAAAAGTAATAAGTTGCTGTAATGAAAAAAGTAACTTTTTTATAAAATAGTTTTATCATACCAAACGCACTCCATGTGTGTGTGTGGTGGGGGGGGGTGTGCGTAAACGCGGTCGGGTGTGTTTTGTGAAATATAGATAAAATTTATTTTGAAAATATATTTTATATAATAAACCGTTAATCTTTTTTTTTTTCGTTATAGATCGTTTTTGTTCCTTTTTTTCAAGTTTCTTTCTTATCATTATGGAATCGTAAGAGGGCGTATTTATTTTATAAAATAATCATAACCTACTGGTCCAAAAATTCGAATTTGGGTACCAGCCCCTATGTATTTCATGTTTTTGTTTTCTTTTTAAAAACCTTGTTTTTTAAAATGTACTTATTAAAGTAGTAGATTATTATAAAAACTATCTTATAACCATATTTACCATATGTGGCACTTATAATAAAGTCTAATAACATCCCTATCCAAATAATTTCATTGTAACAAGGTTCAAAACCTTTTACTTTCTATTTATTTTCACAATTGAAGTTTAAAGAAACAATATAAACCCTAATTATCCTTATAAATCCATGTTTTTATACTTAAACCATAAGTTAACATATTTTTATAATTTACTTTTCCTTGATACTTTATAACATTAGGTATATGAAATAAGTGTAAAATTATAAACTCCAATAAAAATCCATTTTATACATTTAAAAAAAGTCATTAGTGTGATTTAGGCTATATTATAACTATGTAAAACCATAAAATCATAAGAAGAAAAGTATAAAGAATTTAAGAAAACCTTAGTAATGAATGCAAGAGATGTGAAATGAGTTCTAAACCCGTGTTTAGATTCAAAAATAAAGAAGCATCCAAGCTTATAACCCAAGATTTAGGGTTTTCCAAAACCCTAATCTTTTCTTTTTTCCTCTTCTTTATTACTTGAAAAATGATGAACCCAACGCTTGTTCCAAACATCTTAGAATACCTTAAGTATGTTGTGTATATGCTTGTATAATCTTAGAAAATCAAAGTGTGGATTTGTTTAGATGGCTTATTTGTGCCGTGACTTAGAGAGTGAATAAAGGGAGAGTTTTGGTGATTTATGGTTAAGTATATAAGAAAGAAAGAGTGCATGCATGCATGGGTATTTATAGTCAAAATATCTAGCTAACTTAACCATGGTTACTTTCTAACCCTAGGTTAAGTTTAACATGCCAAGTTGATAAAGGTGTAAGAGTAACTTTATTAAATATCTAGATATTATGTATAAGATGAAAAGTCTTGGTCTCATCCTTATAAATTCGGCATATATATATGTATATGATGTAATTTTTGATTATTTTGAGTATTGGGTATAATCGTGGGTATTCGTTTAGGCGTAGTTAGGTTTTAGAACTTCCGGGTATGCCTAAACGTATTTTATTATGAAACGTAAGCATTTTACGTAGCCGATAAAAATAAGATGAACAAAGTCATTAATTATCCTCATAATAATCATATAACACTTGCTTGATGCAAACATTTAATCGTTTAATGCCCGTTTACATTGTATGATCATTTTCAGTTTACGCGATTTAACTTAACGTTTACGGTTTAAGAGTAAACGCGTAAAACCCTAAAAATAAATTGTGAATTACATAATGTCATACAATGACCTAAAATACGAGGTGTTATAGTCTCCCCCCGTTAAATGAGCCTTGTCCTCAAGGCTTAAGACGCAGCACTTGATGACGGCCCGGTCTTTGAGAACAAATGTGGGTATTTCTTCTGGAATTGATCTTCGCGTTCCCATGTAAACTCTGGACCTCTCTTGGAGTTCCATCGAACCTTGACTAATGGGATACGGCTTCGCTTCAACCGTTTAACTTCACGATCTGTGATCTCTATCGGTTCCTCGACAAACTGAAGCTTGTCATCAAAATGAAGTCCATCCAACGGAACGGCTAAGGGTTCGTCGGCATGACACTTCTTTAAGTTAGACACGTGAAATGTATTATGAACTCTGCTCAGCTCCTCAGGAAGCTCGAGCTTGTATGCAACATATCCAACCATTTTTATTACCTTGAAAGGTCTAACAAACCTGGGATTTAATTTCCCTCGTTTGCCAAAACGTACAACCCCTTTCCAAGGCGAAACCTTGAGCATCACTTTATCTCCAACCTCAAACTCCATCAGCTTACGCTTGATCAACTCAATAGATTAATTACCAATACCTCATAAACACATAAAAACACATATAAATACATAGAATCACATAAACCATACTTTGCAACAGACACATAAGTCAACACTAACGGTTTGACTAACCTGCTCAAGTCATGGTTGTCACACATAGGCTCACGTATTCCTAGTCGTATAAATATCCGTATGACATGAACACAAACCAACAGCTCCCACTTGCGAATGTCATGGTCATAGAATATAACATACTAACTTTGACCAATAGTCTAGCAACATCATTAATGCTCCCAGAAATACCTGAGTATGCAATTTCGCTAAACAACTCAGCCTTTAATGGTTTCAGTTAGTCCTATCCTTTTGTTTCAGATACAATGTTAAATATGGATATGAATCAGTAGTCATTCCATAGTTTAACGATTCTGTTTCTCGCATCTGTATTGATCAAGATTACCAAATGCAAAAAGAATCATCTTAACTACACTTTGGGCGTGGCTACACAAACATCTGATCAACCCAACGAGGGCCCAATAAGTATCTAACTCCTAAACACATAGAGGAATAAATTCTTTTTTGACTACAAGTGTTTGTCATGTACTTCAAAACACTTCTGAAAATAGCCCTTATACTACCTTTTGACAGACTAGTGGTAGGCTTATAATCAAGAAATGCTATCTATACATGCAAAACCTGCTTGCATCTCAAGTCTAAGGATAAACATAACTTTCACCATGTGTGTAATGCACCTAATGACGCCGATCCATAAAGTGATATACACTGGTGGGGTATCCAATATTCAACCTCATTGAATAACCTATAAAGTTGGCAGAATCATCTTTACATATTCTCCATAATACAACCAAACCCTCACATTTGTCTTATCTTAACAATATTCCCATATTGTTAACTGACAATAGACATAGTTTAGAATAAATAAAGAGAAAAGTGCAAATATGCTCCCTGTGGTTTGCAAAAATTACAGACTTACTCCCCAACTTCACGATCATACCATGTATGTCAATTCATTGTTTAATACAACTGCTTACTGTTCCATTATCCAAATACCAAATAAGATTAGTGCATGACGATCCTAGTTAAATATCTTATCCACAATAATCACAATTAGTGGTAAGGCATAGATTCCATGAACAACTCAACTAGGTCATGATCTTGTAGGACTTTGAGAATACTTATTTTAAAAATTCACGAATTGTGAAATTCTGTAAATAATATGATGATTGTTATTTTGTAAGTGTGCACTCACTTATAAGTATCACTTATATGAGTCTAGTCACATTACATTCCATAAGATGCATGACATATGCCAAACATCCTAATGAAGACAGTCATCTCAACAATTTTCCAAACTGTAAAGCATTCTTATTCTTTTAATATAGTATTATGCAACTATGCTTTTAAACCAAGCATATGTAGCCAGCAAAAACTTGCTTCTACAAAGATTGAGTATCATCTCAATTAAAACAAGCACTAGTGTATACAAACAACACTATGCTAACCTACCGTAAATTCTGAACACTTCTTTAATAATGTTTGGATATCACACAAACCCAAGGTTTGTTGATCATAATGATCTTACTATGATTACCACAATGTATATCCATAGTATCTTCATTATTAATTCTAGGAATGAATTCCTAATTTAAACATTAATCAGAATGTTCCTTCTAATATCTTTCAATTAGATTCCAATGTTGTCAAATCACCCATACACAATATGATGTACATAATGAATCCTTTAGTGGGACTTAAGGTTTCCATTCATGTGTTCAATCTCACCAAGTGAGATAGATCATTCGAGTTTCACTCAATGATATTTCATATTGTACTCGGACTTAATTCACCACATATGTTTAATGTATCAAACATATTATTCCAAGGTTACATGTTTCATCTTCTAAAATACTTACAAGAAACTTTATTTCAATCTAAGAGATAAAATCTTACTTAGATAAATAAATTGTTTCTAATTATGTTCAACAACATAATTGGTTTTAGAAAAATAAAAACAAAATTACTCCTACTAGCTTTGAGATGTACTCATGAGATATCTTATTTATAATCAAAAAATCAAATTCAACAAGTGATTTATTTAACAATTAAATTTAAGATTAGGCTCATTAGATGCGTGCTATTAATCCATACTTGGATTCTAGCATTTTTGTATACTTTCTAAAGAATATATTAGATTCACAAAACCTTATTTTGATTATATATCGTCCTCGCAAGGTAATCATTTAATAAAGAGTTCTTGAAATTCAATTTGTCATATTTCCTTTCAAGAAAACAAGTATGACAATTTAATTATCTTTATATATTTAAAGTTCCTAAATGAGGAAGTTTTAATCATAATCAATTACTTAAGTGATGACATCAAATAACGTCACTTTATTATATCATTTATCCCATCTATTTTGCCCACTTTTATGTAATTATTGCATTATTCGGTACTTAATTACTTTAAAGTTGATAAATGCAGTAATTCAAGAGTGTTTTGTGAAGACAAGCTAAAAGGCACATAAATTAGAGCTAAAACGAAGATATTTGAAGAATGCTGATTTCTGACCAATACGCTGTATCCAACAAAAGAGATACGGCGTATCCGCGCCAAGACTTCACAAGAAAACGCGTTTGACCAATTCCCAATACGGCGTATCCCTTCTGTCTACATACGCCGTATCCATGAAGATAACTATTCTAAAATATAATAAATCAAGTAAATTGGGAATGATATCACTGATTGATTATGAACGTAGCGCGCACTCCAAGGAATCCAGCCCAATACGCCATATCGACCTTGCCAGATACGGCGTATCGAGTCTTTTTCATACACTATAAATAGAAGACTCAAAAACGAGTTTTCAGTGTGCAATATCATATTCTTTATACCATACTCATTAAAGACGAATTTTAGAAGAGAAGATCAACCACCAAGGTCAAGCATTAATTACGAATCTATAGAAGACATCGTGTAATTTTTACTCTCTTAATCGTTTGATTTTCATTATTTGATTACGCTTGTATAATTACAATGGTTGTGGGCTAATACCCTCGGGTATTAGCCATCTTAATGAAAGTTCAATGTTTGGTTTGTTTTAAAATCGATTTCTTAATCTATCGTTGATTGTTTAATTATGTTTATCACCTCATACTTGTTTATGTGTTTGAATATGCGACCTATCATTCAACTGGATCTAGTGATACGGACCAAGTAATCTAGATACCGAGATAGCTCTCTATATCGTGTTTAATATCACTGGACCAATAGGATCACAAATAACGTTCTGTCTTTGTCTTTGAATTATGAGCTTAGTTGGATCGGTAGGTGACCCGTTTATGTTTCAGCAATCATGCTCTTAACTTTCGCAGGTACTGATTTAGTATTGGTCGACATGTCTTTAGGATTAGGAGCCGAATTCATTGTATCAACAACACCATATGTAATATTATTAGTATTAAGCTCAAGCACCTTGCCTTTATCCATACGCTTATCCATATGACTCCCTAGCTGGCCAAGATTAATTTCATCCTTAAAATAGCCATTTTCATTAGTAGGACAAGAGAATTCATTCATAGTCACCCTTTGGGATACATTAAGCTCTATATCATCCCCATTAACAACCTCCTTAGAAACAGGAGGTGCATTAGAATCCGGCTTAGATGTAATCTCAGTAGGGGTGCTTGGTTTGGAAACAGGCCTATAAATGAGGTTATTCTTAGGTTTATTAAACATAAACCCTTGTTTTTTTACAGCCTTGTTCGTACCTTGTTTCTTGTGTTGTATACCAGCATCACGTAAACCACCCTCCCTTGACAATGAATCTGAACAAGTCTTCTTAACCCTAGACGGACAATCCTCATCCTCATGATCAAAGATTTTACATTTAGAACATCTAGGAGGCCACCATTCATATTCAACATCAAGTGTTTCCAAATAGTATCCCTCGCCCTTAGGTAAAGGAATAGCAACACCAATAGTTTCCAAAACATCACATTCATAAGATAACTCAACAAGAACCTGAGCATATGAGTTATGACCTCAAGGATTAAGACACATGTCATTAGTACACGCATCCAGCATAATAGGTCTTCCCAACTGAGTTATGATCAAACTTAATCCAGTTTTCGAGAACGCAACCATAGGTACATTATGAATCTTCACTCACACAAGTACCTTAGTAATCTCCTCCCTTTTCAACTTGGTATTAGCCAACCATACATTAAGAAAGATAGGCATTGATCTAATAAACCAAGGTCCCCTATCTAGAGTTTTAACCATACCTTCATGAGACGAAAACTTAAAAAAGAGAAACTGTTACGAAATATAGTGCGTTCAAATCCATACTTTGCCCAATCATTTTTAACATAAGCTTTCACAATAGGAAACGCTAATCCCTCACCAATGAAGTAAACATACAACGTGTTTGCAAATTTTTCACTCATTTCATCGACCACAACAATTGGTATAGCAACATTAGCTCCTAACACTTTCTCCTCATTAATCAAAACTGAAACATGTACCTTTTTTAGATGAACCTGCTTGAAAATTGAATCATTAGTCCCATCAGCATCCCCTTGTTTGGTAGCACCATCAGACCCCAACCCTAACTTAACATTAGGATTAAGTTTCCTAGTAGCATTATCATCAATAGTCACAACAGTTTTAGTTACGGGTGTTGTATGAGTAGGCTTCATAGAATTTGTATTCGAATTAGCCTTAGTCACATAATCCACTCCATGCGAACACACTTCACTAACAGGATTAACCTGATTGGTTTTTGAACTAACAGTTTTCAAACACGACTTCAAAGGTTTGCCGTCTTTACCAAGAAGCTTGCCCTAAATATTCTTCACCTTAGCCGCTAAGCCATTCTTTTTAGACGCATTATTACCCAATAGAAAACCAGCTTCCATCTCTCTAAACCCACTTATAGTATAATCAAAACCACTTACCAGATAGGAAACCAAGAAACCCTAAAAATCTAGGGTTTAGATTCAACGAACAAAGACCAACTGTAGTTATAATAGACGAAACCCTAACAGGCTTAATCTTGTCGTTTAAGAACAGCAAATCAACAATCAATCAACCCAGCAAAAAATAAATCAGTGAAAGTTCAAAGACGATTCCTAAGCAGCACATAAAATAACAAAACCCTAAAAGCAAGGATCGTATCAATATAGTCCTCGTTTAAAATCTAAAGTCGGTTATAAACTTTTTTGCAACCAACCACAAATCAACACTAGTATCTATGAATCTTTGATCAAACCAAGTGTTTACCTAGCAGCACAATAGATGAAACCATAAAAATAGGGTAATCATAATTTTTCATCCCGCTTTTAACCCTAGGGAGAGAACGATTATCAAATCCAACCCAATCTGACTTCTAATAACGACCTTGTAAAAAAACACGATCAATACCAGAATTAAAATTTTAGAAAACAAGATAATCAACTTTGAAGATTGAGGGATAAAATGAATGTGCAACAAGGTTTAAAAAAAAGAAAGCAACAATTTTTAGGATATATAGCAATACTAATCGACCATACAACACAAATCCAATCAGATCCTTTAAAACGTTAGTCCAATAATCCTCATAAGACGATTAAAAGAATAAACGAATGGGATAGAAAGAATTAAAAATGGATTGGAGGAGGTTGATGGCGGCCGAAAATCACCAAAGAGAGTTTAAAACAATAGGTTAAAGATAAAACAAATTCCAAGAATATGATTTTTCCTTTAGGACAACATCCTTTCATCCATAGTCTTTGAGCCAATTATTAAATCCAAGATCTAATAATGCATCTCTTATGGTTAGCGGGTTTACAATGATCCTCTAACTCATAATCCTCATCATTGATATAGAAACATATCATTAGGTATACATGCGGATCTATAAATATAGGTAATCATCATTCTAAGGTTTATCATTTCTATGTTTAGCCTTAGTATGACATTCGATAATGCGTTTAAAAGGTTTATGTATCTTCTTCTTGAATTAATTCAAGACCTACAATACTCCCACTCACTTTTAGCAAAGTGAGACTCCTACTCGCTTCTTGTACATTTGAGACTATTCTCAAATAACTCCGCATGACAAGCAACAAAAACGTTGTTCTCGTATGGTTGTAAAAATGACATCTCATCGTTTTCTTTGGGTATCCAACAAGATACACTTAACAGTTCTAGGCATTTGTCAATAATAATCTCCAAGAGATTTTTACCAAATTTGGAACTTCAATCAAGACACAATGAGATTCATCTCATTTTATCTTAATTAACCTTTTAGGTTTGAGTCTAATTGGGTATATCCACGACATACTCAATTACCTAACCTTGATCTCTTTTAGGAGTTAAATAAGTTGAGGTCATCATGAATCAAACAATATCGATATATAGTTTGATTACCCTTGTTGGACATACCATAAAATGTGGAATTCCAATAAGATTGATCTTATACTTTATGGCTTTTCCTATTATACCAACTTAAGTTAAAACGTAATGGTATCAATGGTATTACTAAGCCAATTGCATCCTTTTATAAGTCTTTTGAATAGGTCAACGACTTAATGTGTATGTACTAACAAGTAGATATAAACATCTAATATTAGATACTGATTCGTAAAGTCATTTGCCAGAGTCACATGACTTTATGTAACATGTCTTCTAACAAGGTTATTTATTATTTTAAGCCAAACCAGAAATAAAGTAGGACGCCTATGAGGAAACAACTCATAACTCTTACTGAATTTGACAACATTGCAAGTTTGTTATTTTTGTTTATAAAATGCATTACTCCCACTGGATCTGGTAACATTATGAGTGTTCCTTCATTAGTGAAATTAATTTACAATTTATCTTTCTATTTATTGAATATCTACACATTATTGCTAATGTGAGTCACATGTTCTAGTACGCAAGTACTTAGACATTCAAGTAATAGTTTTCTTACTTTGCAATCAAGAAACCATTAGTCATATTGTTCTAAGTTGTTCCTTGCACACAATAAAAATTTCTCCCACTTGTGCAGGGTACAACTTCTTTGCATAAAACAGCACCACATTAGTTAGTTTGTTTGTATCCACAATATGACCATATCAAACTCATAGATAGTGTATATAGAACTCCATAGATTAATAAAGAATTGTGCATATATCAAAGATAACATTTCACACTTGGAAAGTTATTTATTATTTTAAGCCAAACCAGAAATAAAGTAGGACGCCTATGAGGAAACAACTCATAACTCTTACTGAATTTGACAACATTGCAAGTTTGTTATTTTTGTTTATAAAATGCATTACTCCCACTGGATCTGGTAACATTATGAGTGTTCCTTCATTAGTGAAATTAATTTACAATTTATCTTTCTATTTATTGAATATCTACACATTATTGCTAATGTGAGTCACATGTTCTAGTACGCAAGTACTTAGACATTCAAGTAATAGTTTTCTTACTTTGCAGTCAAGAAACCATTAGTCATATTGTTCTAAGTTGTTCCTTGGACACAATAAAGATTTCTCCCACTTGTGCATGGTACAACTTCTTTGCATAAAACAACACCTACTAGTTAGTTTGTTTGTATCGACAATATGGCAGTGTCAAGCTTATAGCTAGTGTATCTAGAACTCTATTTATTAATAAAGAATCGTGCATAGCTATCAAAGATAACATTAAACGAAAGAGACATCTCAAAGGCAACAAGTTATCAAAGATAACACACAGTGATTCTTTACTAAATAAAGATGTTTCACACTTGGAAAGTAATTTATTATTTCAGGCCAAGCCAAAAATAAAGTAAGATGTCTATGAGGTAAATATTGCAGTGATATTCCATCTTCCAATCAAATCTCATAAATATGTCTTGTTCACACAAAGATATTTTATTCTTGGTAGCTATAGACACAATTTCTATAGTTATCCAAGTTTCTTATTATGATTCAAAGATTTCAATCCGAAAAAGTATATTGAAGCAATCTTGAAAGAATAAGAAGTCCAATTAAGTTAACATGAAGTTTGGTATGAGTTCGATTAGAATTTAGCATAATTCATTCATTCCTATTATAACTTTTCCAAAAGTGAAAAGTATAGGAAATAGTCTTATTTTCCCAAGGAAAATAGACACAGTTTGTCTTCCACAAGTAAGAACAAACCTTTGTTTACGGTATACATTGCAAAAATACGTTAAAAGAACTTGCATAGTTTATTTTCAATATTTTCGATAATACATCCCTTAAAAATTAACTACCCACGTTTATATAAATAAATAATTAATTTTTCAAGGGTCTAAGATCCAGCTTGATATTCTACTATTAATGCAGTTGATCTACTAGAAATGGTATAACTTAAAAGGTAATCTGCGAGAGATAATTGCCATCATGTGCAACTCTTAGCCATTATGAGGCACAAGGCAATATAATCTAGAATTATAATGTCAAGTAGCATGTTTAACCCCATTGCATGCCTCGGGTCGAAGGTCTGACCAACCATACTCGATGTAAGTCGTCCAATACAAAATCAGTAATTTTACAGTCTCGGGTCTGACCATATAATTGTTATATTACCTTGTTTTGCAATTCACCTAAGACTGTCTTAGAGTAAAAAACAAACTTAAGTGATTTCATACTTGGATGGCAAATGAATTAATTTTAAGGGTATAAATATTTGATAAAAACAAGGTTACAAAAAATGTGTATAAGAAACCATGCAGACAACCTTATAACACTAGTTATTTTAAAACATTTCCAATTTTGTTTTAAAAACTTTCTATAAATAGAAATCCCATAATTTTATAAACCACATGCAATTTATAAAATTAAGGTTACCATGTTTACAATATTTTCATGTATAAGTGATCTTACTACGGATAAGGTTAATTCCCCAGGGGAAATAATCAAACCCTAGTAACGATTACAACATACTTAAAATATTGTTTAAAACATTTATGTAAAATTGTTTATTCTTGCGTTGTTTCTTCGCGGGTTCCTTTGCGGAAACAACTAAACCCATGCGTTATAGAACGTTTGCAAGATTTAACAAATTTACGTATACAGTCCAGGATTTAGCAAAGTGTACATATCAATATACGTATAATAAGCATTTTAATCATGTACTTTTAGTCCATATTAATATTGAAAATCATTTTTGCATAATTATATATATAAAAAACACAATATATAAAACATGCAAAACATATTTACCAAATTAATCATACTAAATAAAATCATTTACGCAATTAAAACAATAATTCAGCAAAAGTTTTCTCATCTTTTGCAATTAACCAATTAACTCACGTAATGATTTCATGCATACCATACTAAACAAGCATGCATAAAATATATTTAGCTTAATAATCATGGTTTACATGCACTTAATCTATGGTTGATAATTTATAAGCAATAATTAAGCTACAATATATTCAAATCGTAAATTATAATGCATGCATTTATAATAAGCGAAATAAATCTTTCTAAAATATAATCATATTTTATTTCCTATTTTATGTGATATTTAGGGTAAAATATTTCACTAAATAATATCTTAAAATAGGTATTCACATTAAAGGCAAGAAATATTTAAAATATGCATTTATATTTTAGTCGGATTTTCCAAAAATACATACCATATTTATATTTTCATATTTTATGTGTTTATATTAGTTATTATTTCACTAAATAAATTGCTAAAATAAATTGCACATAAAAAGCAAGAAAATGTCACAAATTATGCGTATTTTAAGTATTTACTGATTTTTATGGGATAAATAATGAGGTCTAGGGATCCTCTATTTATAATGTTAGTATTAGGGTTACATAGCTTTGAGAAAAAGCTACCTAATCTTGACACTTTTGGTCCCTCTTCTTTCCATCTACCTAACCGGCCCCTAAAAGTTACCAAACACCCTTTGGTGTTGTCTTTTTGACTTTTCATTTATGGTTAATTACATTTAATTACCCATTAATTAAAAAGCCTTATAGTTAATTATTCGTAAAAGAACTAATTAACGACCGTTAGTATTTTATCGTTGGAATATTAATATACATAATAAATATACATTTATATTATTATATACATTAATCGAGTATTAATACATATATAATAAATATACACTTATATTATTATATATATACCAATAGAGTGATATCTATGAGTATTAACGTGTGTGACCCTGTTGGCTCACATATTCCCAGCTGTATAAATATTCATATGACATTAGCACAAACCAACATTTTTCCTCAAGGGTTTTGTTTGGTTCGAAGGCTACTAGGAGAAGAGGAAGAGAATGGATGAGAATTATGAACTAAGGGGTCCTCCTTATATAGTAGATGATTTTAGAGTTTACATAAAATACATAACTTGGAGGAAAAGATAGCTCACAAGCCCAATTCATCCCTATGGGATCTTAGATTCGGTCGTCCAACTCCCTCAACACCCTTGATGTTGACTTTTTGACTTTTCTAATATTTATGGTTAATTACATTTAATTACATATTAATTAAAAAGCCTTATAGTTAATTATTCGTAACCGAACTAATTAACTACCGTTAGTATTCTATCGTTGAAATATTAATATACATAATAAATATACACTTATATTATTATATACATTAATCGGGTATTAATACATATATAATAAATATACGCTTATATTATTATATATTATATATATATATATATATATCAATAGAGTGATATCTATGTGTATACGTATGTGACCCCGAAGGCTCACGTATTCCTAGCCGTATAAACATCTGTTTCACATGAGCACAAACCAACATAAGAGACACGAACTAGATCCATGTTTTTACTATTACAAAATGATTGATTAAGCTCATTCAATGCTACAAATTCTAGTGACTTTTAACCAATACCTTTAAACACATTAAACCTTTCAAAAATCACTTATGAATAATTCACCAACAAAGATAAACTATTTTTAAACGAACAAATATGAACACCAATGTCCATTCGCTTAAGTGTTGATATTAGTTTGTTCTTCCGCTAAACCAAAATTATCTTCAATCAATTCGTACGCTCTGTTCTCGAGTTTTTTTCAAAGAGGAGAGTAAAGTAAAGGAAAGAAGTATAAAGAGGAAAGAAATTTTAATATATATTTTTATCTTCCAAGCTTAAACTAAAAAAAAGAAAGTGAAAGAAAGTTGTAATTTATTATATTATTAAATTTTGTAAATTTACTATTATACCCTTCAAAACAAGTTGTACTCAATAAAAACAAGGGATATTTTTGCTAATAATTATTTTATTTTATTTTTGTTTGTTTCTTTTTATTTATGTTTCATCCCAAATATAGATACAAGTTACATACAAAAAAGCAAAAGTAACTTTCACTCCTTCTTTTCACTTTTCTTTGCTTTCAATCTCTCCAAACACTTAAAAACAATATAATTTTATAATTTCACTCATTTTCTTTCACTTTCATTCTTCAAAACATACTTGAAAATAGTTGGATGTTCTATTAATCTAGTTAACCGAATAACTAATATTAAGTATAATATTTTTTTTCTATGATTTTTAATTGTTTATTTATATATGTAAAGTATTATTTTTTAATTTTTTATTAATAATTTATTTTTTTATATATATTTTTAACTATTTTATATATATTTTTATATTTATTTTTATATTTTAAAATTTGTTTTTTTTTGTTATTGTTTTTTTCAAATTAAATTTTATTATTGTTATGTTTATATTTATTATTTTTTATTTAATGTTATGTGTATTTTATTTTTGTTTAATATATTTTTTATATTTAATTTATAAATTTATAATATGTTTTTTTATTATTATTTATATTATTTTATATATATTATTTTATTTATTATGTTATTAAAATTTTATATTTTAAAGTATTATTATTTTATATTTTTATTTATTTATAATTTTAATATTATATATTTATTATTTTATTAATTTTTATATTAATTTATTTTTTTTTATTTATTATTTATAATTTATATTTTTTAATTTTTTTAATTGTTTGATTATTTTTAATATCATTTATTTTATTTAATATTATATTTTATAATACTAAATATAATTATTATTTAATTTTATATTAAATATATTATTATTTTTATTTTATCAATTTTTTTTTAATTTATTTATTTATTACTATTTATTTTTTTTTGATGTTTTTTTTTATATTTAATTAAATTAATTATTATTTTTTATTTAAATTATTATCTAATTTTATTATTTTATTTTTGTTTTTAATTATTTATTTTATTTTGTTATTAATATACTTTTTTTTATTTATAAAATATTTTAATATTTAATTTTATTTTATTTAATGTATTATTATTTTTTTTTATATTTTTATATTTTAATTTATTAATTTATATTTTTATTTTAATTTATATTTATTTTAATTTTTTTTTTATTATAATTATTTATTATTATTTAAAATATTTTTATTTGATTATTTAAAAATTTATATATTAATTATAATTTTTTTATATTATTTTTTAATTTTATAATTAATTATTTATTTATTAATTTAGGTGTTGTATTTTTTATTTTTATATATTAATTTTATATATTATAATAAATTATTTTTATCATTATTTATTTTTATATTTATTTATATTTTTTATATTTATAATTATATAATTATAATATTATGTTTTATTTTTAATAAATTTTTTTAATTATAATTAATATATATGATATTTATTTTTATATTATTTATTTATATATATTATTATAATTTTATTAATTTAAATATATTTTTTTTCTATAAATATAATTATATTTTTAAACTTTTATTTTTTTTTAATTATTAATATTTTTATTAAAAAATTTTTAATTTATATAATTTATTTTTTTATTTTTATAATATTTTTATAAATTTATTTTTTTTTTTTAATTAAATTTTTTTTTAATTTTATATTAATTATATAATTTTTTATTTATTTATTTATATAATTTATTTTATTTTAATTATATTTTATATTTAAAATTTTTTTTTATTATTTTTTTTTATTAATTATTATTTTTATTATTAAATAATTTTTATAAATTTTTTTAAATAATATTATTTAATTCCATTATTTATTTATATATTTTTAATTATTTTTTTTATTTTATTTATATTTTATAATATTATAATAATTGTATTTTATGTGAGTAGTGTTTTGTATCGCTCTCGCTCTTTACCCCTAAACCCATAAAAAATTATATATTCAAATTTTATCCACCCACCCCAACACCCCACCCCCCCCCCCCCCCCACACCCCCCCCCCAACCCCACACCCACCAACCCCCCCCCCAACCTCCTCCACCCATTCAACCCCCTACCTCCTTTTCTTTCCCCCTCTTCATTCCTATAACCTCCCTACATCTTTCCCTTTACACGCGCGCTGTGTGTTAAGGATTGTGTGTACTTTTTTTTTTATTATTATTTATTATTTTTTGTTTTTTTTTATATTATATTTAATTTTTTATTTTAATTTGGTTGTGTGATTAATTTTATTTGTTTTTATTATTATTTTCTTTGTTCATTTTATATTGTTGTGGGGTATATTTTATTGTATGTATTTAGTTATATTTTTGTTTATTTTTTGTGTAGATGAATTTTTGTAGCATGTATTTTGTGTTTTTTATTATTTTTTTTGTTATATTTATTGTTTGCTTAATATTTAATTTTTATTTAATTTTTGTGAGATATATTGTAATTGTTTGTGAGATTTTATATTATGTTATATTGATGTTTATTATAATGATTGGTGTAGAAATGTGTGTGTTAAGTTTGTTATTTGTTTGGTTGAGTAGTATGGGATTTGTTGTTGTTGTTTGAAGGGGTTGAGGGGGTTGGGTTTGTTTCTTTTGTGGAGTGTGTTGTTGTGTAGTTTGGTGTGTGTTTGTTTGTGGTTAGTTGTTTTTGTTTGGTATTTTATTTGGGGTGGTAATGTTTGTATATGTATTTTTTTTTTGTTTTTTTATTTAATGATTGTTTATGTTGATGATTATTTTTGTATATTTCTGATAATTATTTGTTTATTATTTAGGTGGTTTTTATTTTGTTTGGTTGGTGTTTTTTTATGTGGTTTTATGATTTGTATTTTTTGTTTGTGTTATTTGTATTTTTTATGTTAATTAATTTTATTGTATGTTCTTTGTATATTGTATTGAGATTGTTAATTTAATTGTTTTTTATTTACATTATATGTATTATTGCTTGATTGTTAGATATAGTATTTTTTATTTATTTTTTTTTTTTTTATTATTTTGAGTTTAGTTGTTGTTTTGATATGATTTTTATGTTATGTATTATTTTATTTATATGTTATTTTTTTTTTTTGTTGAATGTTTTTATTTTATTTTTAAATTATTATTTATTAGCGTGTCTTTGTTTGTGTTGGGTACAATTTGTGTTTATATTTATATTGTATATTATGTATGTTATAGTTTTATTTTGGGTTTGTTTTATTTTGTTTAATTAATTTTTTTAATTGTTTTTGATTTTTTTTAAATTTTATTTGTTATTTTAGTTGTGTTATGATGTTTTTTATTAATTTTTTTAAACTTTTATGATTTTGAGTTTTGATTTTATTTTTTTTAGTTGTTTGTTTTAATTTTATTTTTTTTTGAATTATAATATTATAATTTTTTGGTTGTTTTTTTAGTGGTTTATATTGTTATTTATATATTTTAATTTTTTTATTTTTTGTTTATTAAGAATATTATTTAATATTTGAATATTATAATTTTATACATTATTTTTAGGTTTGTTTTTTAATATTTTATGTATAGTTTTTGATATTTTTTTTGATTTATTTTATATTTTTTATTAATATTTAGTATTTTAATATTATTATTTTTTTTGTTATAATTTTGTTTTAATTTTTATATTATTTATTATATTTGTATTTTTTTATTGTTTTATTTGTATTTATTTATTTTTTTTTTTAAGATGTTTTTTTATTTTTTTTGTTATTTTTTTATAATTAAGTTTAATTTGGGTTTTTGTCTATTTTGTATGAATATTTATAGTATTATTTTAGTGATTTTTATTTTTTTTTTTATTTTTTTATTTTTTTTTTAATGTTTGTTTTGAATTTAATTTTTTATTTTTTTAGATGATGATTTAATATTTTATTTTTTTAATTTTTTCGTTTTTTAATATGTTTTGATTATATAGATTTTTTATTGTAATGATTTATTTTTAATATTTATTTATTATTTTTGATATAATTTTTTTTTATTTTATATTTTATTTTTAGGAATAATTGTATTTATGTATTTAAATTTTATTTATGTTTATATTTTTTTTATATTTTATTTTTTTTTTATATTATAATTTTATTGGTTATAGGTTAAATATTTTTTTAATATATTATTTAATTTTTTATTATTTATTTATATTAGTATTTAATTTTTTTTAGAATGTATTGTGATGAATGTGTTATATTAGATGATAGTTTTTGTTTTATGTTATGAGTTGAGGTGGTGTGTTTATGATATTTTTTGAGTTTATTGTGTTCAGGTGGTTATATGTTGTGATTGTATTTTTATAGTATGTTATTGTGTAGTGTTTTGGTTAGTGGGTAGGTTGAATTTAGTGATTTTATTGTGTGTGAAGTTTTTAATTGGGTGGGGTGTTAGGTAGTAAGGGATTATGTGTTTATTGTGGGTGGGGTGGTTGTTGTGGTTTTGTTAGATATTGTTGTTGTGACGTGTGAGTGGGATGTGTGACTGTGGATTGGTGTTATGTTGTTTTAGGTGTGTTTGTTATTATTAATTATTTATTTTATTTTGTATTTAATGTGTTTTAGGTTTTGTTTTATATGTATTTTAGTGGTGGGGTTGTTGATTTATTTAAGAAAGTATTGTGTATATTTGTATAAAATATGTTATTATTTATATAATTTATGTATATTTTATTATATTATTTTGTAGTATGATTTTGTTTTTATGTTATATGGTTATTTTGTGTATAATGTTGAGATTTAAGTATTTTTTGTGTGAAATGATATATTTTTATTTTAGATGTTTGTTATTTATTTTAAATTTTTTTAATATAATTTTATTTTTGTGTTAATTGTGTTTTAGGGTTGCGTTGTGGGTGTAGGTTTATGATGTGGGTTGTTAAGTGTATTATTCGTTGGAATAGTTTTTTTTGTTTATTGTTTATAATTTTTATTTATTTTAATTATTGTTAATTATTTTTTTTTTATATAATTTTTTAATAAATAGATATTTTTATGTTATTATTTTGTAGTTATTTTTTTTTTTTTTTATTTATTTTTTAATTTTATGATTTTTGTATATTTTATTTAGTTTTTATTTTTGATTTTTTATCAAGTTTTATTTTTTTGGTTATAATTTTTTATTATTTTTATATTTAATATATTTAATTTATTGTAATATGTGTATAATTTATTGTTTTTTTTTATATTAAATTTTATAGATGATTATAATAATATTTTTTTTATGTTTGTGTCTTATAATATAATTTTAGTATTTGTTTTTAATTATTGATAATTTATATTTTTTTTGTATATATTTTTGATATTTTGTATGTATGAGTATGTTATGAGTGTGTTTTTTTATGCTTGTTATTTTTTTGTTTGTTTTTATGTAGTTGTATATTTATTATTTTTTATGCGTTGTTTGAGGTATTTTTTGAATGTGTTTATAATAGGGTGTTGTTTAGAGTTATTATTTTTAATTATTAATATGTTTAGTGAATTATATTTAATTTATTAGGGTTTTGATTTATTTATTTATGTAGTAGTATTTGTTTGTATATATTTGTTGGTTTGTTTTGTTTTGTTTATGTGTGTGTTGTTGTAATTGTTTATATTAAATTTTTTATTTTATTTTTTTATTTTAATTATTTTATTTTATGATTATTAGGTTTGTATTGGATATGTTGTGATGGTGTGTGAGGGTAATGTGTTGGTTTTGTATTTTTTATATTTTTTTGTTAGTATAGTAGTTTGTATTAGGAGTTTGTGGTGTGTAATGTGTAGGAGTTTTGTGGTAGTGATTGTTAATGGTGTTGTGGTATTTATGCGGAGGACACTGGTGTTTTTGTGATGGTTGATGTTGAGATTGTAGTGTTATGTTGTTTATTATATTTATACGGATTTTGTTTTTTATGGTGGTTGAAGGTTTTGATTTGTGGATTTTTTTATTTGTGTAAGTATTTGATTTTTTTGTTATTTTTATTTTTGTGTTATTGTTTGTTATTTTATTGAAAGTTTGTCGAGTTTCATTATGTTATTTTTTGTTTTTTTGATTGATATGATGTGTTGTTTATGTTATATTATGATGTGGTTTTTTAATTTTAGATATTTTTTATAATGTTATATATGTTGTGTTTTTGTTTTGATGTTATTATTAATGTTTAATATTATTATTTTATTTAATTTTTTTTATATTTTTGGATTGTGGCATATTGTTGTTTGTTATATATTGATTGTTTTGTTTATTTAATTTGATATTTGTTAGTGTTTGATATTTTTTTTTATTTTTTATGGTGTTGTTATAGTGTTGGAGTTAATTTTTTTTTGTGTTTTAGTTAATTTAGAATTTTAATGTTTTTATTTTTTTAAGTTTTATGGTTTTATTTTATTGTTTTTTTATTATTTTTTTGTTTTATTTGTTATTGATTATATTTTGATTTAATTATTTTGTCTTTTTATTAATTTTTATTTTATTTTATTATTTTTCTTCTTTTTGTTTTTTATTAATATTTTATTTTTGTATTTATAATATGTTTATTTTTTTATTTTTTTTTATAATAGTGTTTATTATATTATTGTATTTTTTTTGGGTTTGGTGTTTTGATATTTTAGTGATTATATTTTTATTTTATTTGTTTTTTTATTGTTTATTGTTTAGTTTTATAATATTTTTTATGGTTTTTTATTTTATTAATATATTTTTGTATTTTTTTTATATTTTTATATTTTTATTATATATTGTGCAGAATGGTTTGAATTTTATTTTATTATTTAATGATTTAAATTTAATATTGTTTTTAATTTTGATATTATATTTTATGTATATATTTTTTTGTTTTATATATATTTATTTATTTTATATATTTTATTTTATTTAATAATTTAATTTTGATATTTATATTATATATTTTTATATTAATTTATTAATATTAATTTTACTATTTTAATGTATTAAAATTAATTTTTAATTTTTTTTATTTTCTTTTAATTTTTGATTATTTATTTTATTAATTTTAATTATATTATTTTTTATTTAATTTTATATAATAATTAATATTAATTTTTAAATATTTTTATTATTATTATATATTATATTTTATTATATATAATAATTTTTATATTATATTTTTTTTTTCTTTTTTTATAATTTATATATTAAAATATTTATTATAATTTATATTAATTTTTTATTTATATTTTATATTTTATTTTTTTATATTTTTAAATTTAAAAAATTTATTTTTAATTATTTTTATTAATATCTCTTTTATTTTTTATCTTTTTATTTTTACTATATTATTTATATTTTTTTTTTATATTATTTTTTTTTTTTTATATATATATATATATTTTTTTATTGTTTTTCTTAATATATTTTATTTTTTAAAATTTTTATATATATTATATTATTTTTTATAATTTATTTTATATATAAGTTATATTATTTATTATTAAAATATGATATATATATTTTATTTTATTTTTATTATTTTTTATAAATTATATATTTTATATTTTATTTTTAAATTATTTTTTTTTTTAATATTATTAATTATAATTTATATTTTTTTATATTTTTAATTTATTAATATTAAATTTTTAATTTTTTATTTTGTTTAATAGATTTTATTATTTTTATTATTTTTAAAATATTTAAATTTATTATTTTTTTTTTAATTTAATTTTATTTATATTATTTATATTTTAAATTTATTTTTATATAGTTTTATTTTGATTTTTTTATTTCTTTTATTTTTATATTTATAATAAATATATAATCTAATTATCTACCTATTATTTTTATTATTTATTATTATTAATTTATTTTTAATTTTTTTTAATATTTTAATTTATTATATTATTTTTTCTTTTTTATTTATTAATATTTAAATTTTTTTTTATTTATTTTTATTAATTATAAATAGTTTTTATATTAATTATTATTAATTTAATATTATTATTTTTGTTATATTTTATTTTTTATTCTTTTTTTATTAATTTTTATTATTTATTATTTAAATATTTATTTTAATAATTTTATTTAATTTAAATATTAATAATTTTATTATTATTAAATTTTTATATTATATTATTTATTTTTTTTATTTTTTTTATTTTTTATTTTTTTTTTTTTATATTTTTATTTTTTTATATTAATTTTATTAATTTATTTATTTTATTATATATAAATATAATATTTATTATTTAAATTTTTTTTTTAATTTTTATAATATTATATTTTTTTTTTTTATTTATTTTTTTATTTATATTTTATAATTTTTTTTTTTTTTTTATTTTTTTTTATATTATAAATTAATTATAATATTTTATATTTTTAATAATTTTTTTTTTTTGTTTTAATTTATTTTAGTTTTTAAAATATTATATTATTTTATTAATTATTAATTAACATTTTTTTTCATTTTTAAATTATTTTTATTTATTTATATTTTTAATTCATATTATATTTTATATATATTATTTTTTTTTTTTACATTATTATTTATTAATTTATTTATTTATATTTATTTTATTTTTTAAATTATATTTATTTTTTTATTTATTTTTATTTTTTTATTTTTTTTAATTTGTTTTTAATATTTTATTATAAATTAATTATTATTTTATATTAATTTATTATATTATATTTTTATTATTATTCATATTATTTTATTTTTTAGACTTTTTATATATATTTTAAAATATATAATATTTATTTATATTTATAAATTTTCATTATTTATATTACGATATATATAATTATTTTTTATTTATTAATATATTATTTAATTTTTTTAATTTATTATATTTTAATATAATTTATTTTATTTATATATATTTATTATTTTTTTTATATATATATATATTTATTTTTTCGTATTTTATTAATTTTATTAATTATTTATTAAATTAAATATTTTTTTATTTTTTTTTTTATATTATTCTTTTATTATTTTATTTATTTTATTTAATTAATATTAATTATTCTATTATTATATATTATAAATTTATATTATATTATTAATTTTTAAAATATTTTTTTTTTTTTATATTTTTAATTTTTTTTTATATTTTTTTTATTATATATTTATTTTTTTATTTATATATAAATTAATTATATAATTTATTTTATTATATTATATATTTTATATTATAGTACTTATTTTATTATAATTATATTTTTTTTTATATTATTTATTATTTATTTTACATAATATTTTTTAAATTATATTTTTTATTATCATTTATTTATTAATTATTTAAATTAATATATGTATTTATTTTTTTATTTTTTATTCTTATTTTATTATTATTTTTATATATAATTTTTATAAGTTAATTTTATTTTTTTATTTACTAATTATAATATATTTAATATTATATTATATTAATATTATATAATTATTTAAATATTATTTTATTTATTATTATTATATTTATAGTATATTATTAATTTATTAATATTTATTTTTATTATTATTTTTTTTTATTTATTTATTTTAATATTATTTATAATATTTTTGATTAATATTTATTTATTATAATTTATTTTATATTATTAAAATTTTTTTTTTTTTTTTTTTTTTTTTTTTAATTAAATGAAAATTATTATATTTTAATATTTTATTATATTATTTATATATTAATTTTTTTATTTTTTAATTATATTTATTATATGAATTTTTTGTTATATTATTTATTTTTATTGATTTTTTTATTTTTTTTTTATGTTATATCTTATTTTAATTTATAATTGTTTTTATTATTATGTTTTTTAATGTTAATTTTTATTATATTTTTTTAATTATTATTTTTTATTGTTTTAAGTGTTGTTGGGGTGTTGTGTTGGGGGTGGTAGGTGAGGTGGGGGTTGTTTGTGAGGGAGTGGGGGAGGGGTGGGGGTGGTGGTGGTATGAGATGGGGGTGGGTGTTTAGTGATGTGGGTAGTAGATGATGGGTGGTGGGTTGTGGGTAGATTGGGGTGGTGGTTAATGTTTGTGATGAGTGTAATTTTGTAGGTAAGGTGGTATGTGTATGTTGTGTTTATTTTGTTGATATTTTTTAGAAGATTTGTTAGGTTGTGATGTTATTGTGTGTGTCTATTTAGTTTGATTTAATTTTATGTAGTATTTATATTTTTATTTTTTTATTATTTAAAAATCTTTATAATTTTTTGAATATTTTTATATTTTTTTTATGATTTTTTATGTTTTATTTATTTTTTATTTTTTTTTATTTATTATTTTTTGTTCTTTATTTTTTTAATTTTATATTTAGTTTAATTATATAGATTATATTAATTTAAATTTTTTTTATATATTTATTATTTTAATATGATTTCATCATTTTTTGTCTTTCATTCTTCAAAACATACTTGAAAATAGTTGGATGTTCTATTAATCTAGTTAACCGAATAACTAATATTAAGTATAAAAAACAGAAATTTTGAAAAGGCCTAATTTTAAAGTTTCGCTTGAGGCCTCGGGAAAACTTGAGCCACCCGTGGCCACTTGGTTTGTAACAAGATTAATTAGGAGAACTTTGTTGGTGTTGAGAGCAAGTTATTACCCATGGGTTTAAAGTTTGCATGATGTGATTGGTAGAATGGGAGGGGATGATGTCAACTAGGGGTGAGCATATGTACCGAGAACCGCGGTTTCGAACTGAACCGAACCGGAACCGACCTAACCCGAATCGAATTTTTGAACTACAGTTCGGTTTCGGTTCCTCAATATGTCAAAATTTCGGTTCTCGATTCGGTTCGGTTTGGAACCGCGGTTCTCGGTTCCAGAACCGAAGAACCGCCGACTTCAAATATATGGGATTTTTATTAGATTTTTAGTTTTTTTACGTGATACTTCAAACATTCATCGTGATTTTAATAGTTTAACAAGGTACAATAGTCTCATCCTTGTTGCAACTTCATGTTTATATTTCTTCATAACAATTACATTAACACATAATTCAAAAATTCATACATTCTAGTTATTGAAAAGAGTCTCACGGCCGGCACGGGGAAAGAATAGCGTCCTGGTATCAGGTAACGTACGTAGATGTGTAAAACACATTAAGAATATTGAGTTTTTGGATGTTTTTTAGAAATTAGCGGTTCCAATCGGGTAGAACCGAAAATACCCGAACCGAACCCGAGAACCGAAGCGGAACCGAAACATACTCTCGGTTCCTAAAATATATGTTTTTCGGTTCTCGGTTCTTTCGATTCCGGGTCGGTTCGGTGCGGTTCCGAAACCGCGCTCACCCCCAACAACTTTTGAGGTGGTTGTTCTCGTCTTATTTTAAATTATGACAAGCTACGTTGTAGTTGTATACATTATGGTGTAAAAGAGGAAATATATATGTAGCTCATGTGCTAAAGCTTTAATCCTACTCAGGGTCGGATTTGAAAATGAGCATTGATTTATTATATTATAAGCTCGTTTTTAAAGGATAACAAATAATTTAGAAGAAAAAAATATTACTTCGGTATGACAAGAATAAAAAACGGAATGCATGATTTTTGTTGAGAAAACAAACCCAGAACCATAAGATCATGAACATGGCCGGTCCCAAGTTTTATGTTGTCTTGGACGAGATCGATAAATGCCCCTATTGAATATCCAATATACGACACATTATATTTACCTGCAAACAAACCCGCATATCGCTTGAAAAACTTGAACAACTATTTCATCTATTTTGCTTATTGGTAGACGGTTTACTATTTCAACGGGCCCGGCTAGATTATAATCATAATTAATTAAAATCTCTGAAAATGTACAAAGAAACATATATAGACATGAGGTATTCAGAGCCGTGCGATGCACTAGTCTTGTTTTTTTGATAAAAAAAGTTAAACCTTTGTTATGTCTGAAACTAACTTTTTTAAACGCCAATATTTCAGCTTGCTATTTTTGTTGATTTTTAGTTTTAGAAACTTATAAATCAATTATACACTTACCGATGAAATCCGCTCACCTCCAAAAAACCCCAAATCACAAAAATCTCCAGGATCTTTCAGTAACGGTGTACATCACAAACTTCCCAACATCCTTGGGCTCTAAGGATCTATGGAAAACATGCAGCGAACATGGAACGGTAGCCGATGTATACATCGCGCGCAAACTATCGAAAATTGGACGAAGATTTGCTTTCGTTAGGTTTTTGAAGGTAAAAAACACTGGATCGCTGATTGATGATCTT
>BQNB010079780.1:1915-30136 GCA_026074375.1 Tanacetum coccineum | reverse complement strand
GTTTGGAGTAAGGGTCGACACAGAGAATGAGGAGATAAAAATAATACTGATTTTGTTTTATAAAAATACTCAATTGGTTTCTTTATCAAACTTGGACTTTACCTTTTTTTCCCTTTTCTTTTAAGCCGATCCAAACAATCCCTTAATTATTTTTTTTATAATTTCGTTCCCCCCCTTATATATATATATTATTTTATTTAAAAAAAAATAAAAAAAACTATTTATTTACTTATTTACTTTAAACTTTAAATAAATACACATCTTAAAACAAAACACTTATACTAACTATTAATATTTTCTTTCCAACTAAATTTTATTTATTACTTCATAAATAAATTATGAAACCTCAATTTACAAACTAATCTAAATCCCGAAATTAACGATTCATTCTTCATTAATTTTACCGGCGATAAAAATAATAAAAATCACTATACATCCAAAATCACCATCATACATGGAATGGAATGACTAAATCATTCATTTCTACTATCATAAACACAAACTATAACACAAATATCCTATCATATAAATCACCAAATCGACTTACGCACATAAATCAAACACATACGGCTAGGTAAATTAACACTAACGGTTAAACTAGACCCGCTAAACCACGATTGTCACAGTCTCCCCTCTTTAGGGAAATTTTGTCTCGAAATTTAATCGTTTCTATTGTTAAGAATTTTGCTTACCCACACGAGAGTACAAATAGCAGCATAACAACTATAAATGAAGAGAACATCCAACTATATGAGTCTCGCCCGTCCTCGAGGAAACTCGTCAAATACCTTAAGTTGTGTAACAACTTGATCCATAACTCAACCCCACAACTCATCAAACTAGAACTGTCTTGAACGTAAGTTATGTGTTGTTACAAAGCTCAACGTTTTTGAAAAATTGGCTCGATTTTAGGTTTACTTAATACATAACTTTAACCAAACCACCTAAGAACATTTAAGGGTGCACTAAGGTCTACCGGCAATCCTATGTACCCAACTTTAAATAGTACTTCTGTAGGATCCCGTTAATACTTCACTTCATACAATCGATCACGAAATCGAACTAGAAAGGAGAAAGGAGGTGAGTTGTTTAGAGAGAGAAAGAGGAGAGAGAAATGAGAGAAAAGAGAAAAAGATATATTTTTATATATTCAACAACTAACTCTTTTCTAAATAGAAAAGAGTTAATATACCCCGCCGCGTTAAATGACGCGCGGGATATTTAACTAGGACCCGGGCTCGGGTTTTGCTTGGGATTAAACCCAAAACATATACAATATTAGATTAACTATCGAGCCCGATTCCCGATATTATCCTATTACAACATTAACTAATTAAAGACCGAAGCTCCATCGTAGAGTGACCGAACTTCCTTGTTCGACTCAATAAATTGAGGCTAACAAATTTCTACTGTCAGAAGGATAAAGACAAGAGAAAGGATAAAGATGAAGATTGTTTATCAAGATTGCTTACGGGATAAGTATGAGATATTTTTGTAAAAGATACGTATAAGTTATTTGTTTAGAAGATCATGATAACTTAGGAAAATATTGTAAACCTGTTAGGACTCCTTGGTGTATAAAAGGAGGTTCTAGGGTATAGAGTTTGATGTACGAAAATCGTATCAAATCATATCAAAGTTCATAGTGTTATTCGTAGCTTCAAGGTTTTGTAAACCCTAACACTATTAAGAGTGTTCGTTTTATATTAAGGCTGCAAGTTTAGTAAACTGTTTGTTATTACTGTTTCATTATAATTCTTCTTAGTATCATTGACTAGATTTCGCATAGTCTTTGATATTCATAATTAAAGTTGTTGTCATAGTTGTTTTGAATTTATTCAATACAACTTAAGCTTATACAAGCTAAGCAAGATCTATTTTATTGGGATCAACAAGTGGTATCAGAGAAAGATCTATTTTGAAGGATAAAGGAGTGATTGACAGTGGATGCTCTAGGCACATGACAGGAAAGAGATCCTATCTTACAGATTATAAAGAAATTGATGGAGGATTTGTTGCCTTTGGAGGAAATTCTAAAGGAAGGAAAATTATTAGGAAAGGTAAAATAAGAACTGGTAAATTGGATTTTGAAGATGTGTACTTTGTAAAGGAACTAAATTTTAACCTTTTTAGTGTCTTACAAATGTGTGACAAGAAGAATAGTGTTCTTTTCACTGATATTGCATGTATTTTTCTGTCTCCAAACTTTAAGCTAACTGGTGAAAATCATGTTTTGCTTAAAGTTCCTAGAAAGGATAACATGTACAATATTGATTTAAAGAATATTATTCCTTAAGGAGATCTAACTTGTCTCTTTGCAAAAGCCACACCAGATGAATCTAATCTTTGGCATAGGAGGCTTGGACATGTAAATTTCAAAACAATGAATAAACTGGTAAAGGGAAACCTTGTAAAAGGTTTACCTTCCAAACTTTTTGAAATTAATCAAACTTGTGTTGCTTGTTAGAAGGGAAAGCAACACAAAGCTTCTTGTAAGTCCAAAACTGTCAATTCAATCAGCCAACCATTACAAATGTTGCACATGGACTTATTTGGCCCAACATTTGTAAAGAGTTTAATGAAAAAGATGTAATGCCTAGTTGTCACAAATGATTTTAGTAGGTTTAGTTGGGTTTTCTTCCTAGCCACTAAGGATGAAACTTCTGAAATCCTTAAAACATTTATAACAGGCATAGAAAATCTAATAGACCTTAAGGTGAAACGTGATTAGATGTGACAATGGGACTGAATTCAAGAATAGGGTCATGAATCAGTTCTGTGAAATGAAGGCTATTAAGAGGGAATTTAGTGTTGCTAGGACTCCACAACAAAATGGAGTTATAGAAAGGAAAAATAGAACACTAATAGAGGCTGCTAGGACTATGCTAGCTGATTCAAAATTGCCAACAACTTTATGGGCTGAAGCAGTTAATACTGCTTGTTATGTCCAAAATAGGATGTTAGTTATCAAGCCTCAAAACAAGACCCCTTATGAACTTTTTCTAGGTTGAAAACCTGCCTTAAGCTTCATGAGACCATTTGGTTATCCTGTTAAAATCCTTAACACCATAGATCACCTAGGTAAATTTGATGGAAAGGCTGATGAAGGGTTCTTTGTAGGATACTCTACCAATATCAAAGCATTTAGGGTATTCAACAGTAGAACTAGTGTAGGATCGTTATTCCTTAATGAAACACTGATATACTGTCAACTATGCGGAATCTAGTTGGCAGTACTTATGAAGAACACACAACAATTTCTCAAACGATTTCTTTTATAAACCTTTGAATCTGCCTAAATTGCAGATCCCTAATACAATACTAATAATTCTCAACTTAGTGTTTTTCTATGTTTGTTCTATATTTTTAATATCTTCCTAGAGATCCTTTTATAAACATAAGGATAACCTCTAGTAGATGTACAGTCCTTGTATATCATAAACACTAATTGATACTTATCACTAATAACTGTTACAAGATAAATGCTAAAACAACCGTTTAAACTTTATAGTTCCTATATCCACGGCAGTACTTCGATCTTTGACTGGCAGTACTTTGACTTTCTATTTAGCAGTACTTTGATCTTTCACTTAGCAGTACTTTGACTTTTTCACTTAGCAGTACTTTGACTTTTTGACTTGTATTTCCCAACAATCCTCCCCTAACTTGAATTCTACTTGCTTGACTTCAAGTTTCTTGATCGTTGGTCTTCTTTGTTAAGCATCATATCTTCCTTGTTTATTTTAACCATACATGCCTTTCAATCTTTTTCAGCTTCATCCTTTGGCAGTATCTGTAAAAACACAATCTGTTTGACATTTTGAAATCAAACCTCTTAACTTGAAACATATACATTTTTCAAAAACCTTTGTCCTTGCCTCAAACAATTGTTCATCTCATCAGCAACATATCTTTTCATAACATGAATGGATTTGATGAGCCTTTACCAAGTAGCCAATAATTCCACTCTGGGCTAGTCAGTTCATTGGTACCTAAAAAAGGTAATAATCCATGATGAACTGAAATCACTTCAAAAACACTATAAAAGACTCAAACTTGAATCATATAGTGTGTTTGAGTACATATGACTTTTGTAAGTCATTACAACCATAAACGTATTTGTTAGTCATTAACCTGATCAGCCGTTTGCTCAGGACGTAAGTCAATCTCAGAAATAAACATTGGTGAGTTGAGGACCATATAGTTTTTGACAAACCTATTAAGCTATCAACGGATTTGAGTTCCCTCTTTACCAAAAAGCCGTTGCTTTGGAGTAGCCATAAAGCAGTGTGTACCATGTGTATTGATCACCATACAATTTTTGGTAAATTGTCCAACCATCCAACAGATCTTGGAGTCTTTACCAAAACTGTCTTTGAATTTGGACTATCAATTCTATGTTTGTAAGACATGGTGAATTGAATACCATTTGCTGTGTGGTGATTAACCAACCTTCAATCCCTTTAAAACAGTATGACATTCAATATCTGTGCCTAAATATTTTTCGCACATAGGCTCAAATCTTCACAATATTTCAAAAACAACTTTTTAACTAGCAGTACCTTCATCAAGGTACTGTTTGTTTTACACTAGCAGTACTTTAAACAAAGTACTGCTTTGTTCACAGTTAAGTCTGTTTATCAAAGTAAGATATATAAAAATTTTGATAAAACATACCAGTTGTTTAAGAATTGTCACCATTTGCAGTTGTCCACAAAATGAACAGATGTATCAAAGTGATGGCTGTCTCACTTTCGTTTTCAACTTCCATTCCATGTTCCAGCATCCTTATCATCAATTCTCTTGATAGAGGATATCTTCTTTCAGCCAGCATGTGAATCATGGTGCCATCTTCTATCTCTAGTGTATGAACTCCTGAAGATTCATGAAACCTCCATCTTATGATTTCCCATTCTTCTTGATCCTTCCAGAAGTCATCATCACTTGATTCAGCCGTCTCCCAAATAATGTTTAGATCACCCAGAAGCGACAAACCTAATCCGGTAGGAGGAATATGTTCATAATAGTCATCAACAACTCTATATAGGTGATATAAATCTTGTCTATCTAAGACATGCAGTATCTCCCATAAAGTATCAAAAGCCCTGAAGTGATTATTTGCTCTGTGAATGATGAGATACTCTCCATCAGAAGGTGAATCCAATAACTTGGATTTTTCTGTAAATCATGGAGAATCCATTCTAGTTGACTCTCTATCTTGTGCATTCTTTTCAAAATCTACAACCCTAAGATAGTTTCCTAAGCTCATCAAAGTCTCTGATCCCAACTTAGGCTTCATTTGTCGGCTGTGCTTCAGTAACTGTACTTTCACTCTTCCTTAGATCTTTGTACATCTCTTTTTTCCCTTCAACATCTCCCTCCCTTTCTTCTCTGAATCCCATTGGAACAAAGTCTTTGAAGGAGTCATTATAGATGCTTGAACTTTGTCATAAAACTCCTTCATATCTGTGGATACTTAAGTTTTTGCAATTTTGTATCCTTGTCCTTTTAAAAACTCATCATTTGATTTCTTCTTGAGCAAGAGGAATAGGTTTCCTCAAAGTAGTCTTTTGGCTTTGTTTTCCTTCAAATTCTTCAAACCTCATTTCCTTTCTTCTTCTGCATCCCAATCACTTGAATTTTTCTAGCAACCTCCTCTCATTGTTGTTTCCAAGCTCTGTTGTTGAAGGGTTAATTTCTTCTTTTTAAGGTTTCTTCATCAGTATCCCTTTGCCTTTATCTTTAGGGTCAGTACCAATTGAGTATCAGTACCTTTAGTGACTGTTTAGGTTAGATTGATGTGACAGGCATGCTCAAACTCTCTTGTCTAAAATTGAGACAAGAACTTCAGCAAGCTTTAAGTTGTTCTCAAGATCCATAACTTGAATTGGACGGAGTGAGGCTTGAAGGACTGCATCATCTTCAAATTGGAGGGTCCTTGGATAATAGTACCCTGTCAGCAGTACTTTTAGTTGTCTCCAAAATCCATCTACTGTTTTCCCACTCTTTACTTAGAAGCTTCTTCTCCTCAATATAACTTCTTCATCCCATTCACTTTTCCTTTCCACATCAGGAGTAACAGCAGCATCTTGATCACATAACATCAGCAAAGGATTGTATGTAGATCTTCCTCTTGAACATTGGCTCTTTGTCAGAACAAAATTTCTTCACCCTTAATTGCCTCCCCAATATAAACTAGAAGAACTTTTCTTTCTTTGCTTCTTTCTTCGTCTCTTTTGCTGCTTAAGTTTTTGATTCTCTACCCAAAGAGCATGATATTTGACCACAGGCTGGACAAATTTGGACAATTTCTTGAGCTTGGCTTTGAGCTTGAGTATTTGTTTAGCTTGAGAAAGGGTTTGCTTCTTTAGTCTCTTAACCCCCCTCTTCCCTGTTCAAAGCATAATATACTAAAAGTTCCCTCATCTCCTCCCAGATGTCTGAGACGCATCTGTGGGAGTAAAATCATTGGGAGATTTAGGAATAGAAGCAGCATCATGAGATTCAGCCGTACCTTGAAAGTCAGCAGTCCTTTGTAGTTCAGCAGTCCCTTGAGAGTTAACAGTATCATGGAAGGAAGCAGTACCTTGTACTGAAGCAGTACCTTGTACTGAAGCATACCTTGAGAAAGAGCAGCACTTTGAAGAATGAGCCTTACCCTTGCATAACTGCAACCCTAAGAATGAGACTATTACTTGTTCATCCTCCGCGGCCATGCTGAGACTACTTCTAGCATAATGGAGTCAAGGGAGTAACTCCATACATGAGAACTTAGTGCTATGCTTCCTCAAGAAATGAAAAGACACTTTAGAAAGGAAGTGAAACGTATGAGCATAAAAATCCTTGAGGTCAGTCTATCTTCCCCACTAACTGCTTGTTCAAAAAACAATTGAACGAACCTAGGATACATAAGAAAAGGAGTACCATATTGAAATATGTCCCTAAGCAATCCATTCAATATCAACAAAGAAAAGTTTGAACCCACTGATTGGTGGCTAAACCGACTAGGCAATGCGATTTTGGTACCTAAAATTGCCTCCATGAGTACCCTTAGGACTTAGGCATGAAGTAAAACATGGATCAAGTACTTCCACTTGGGCTAAATTAAAGGTTTAGAGATAGGTGAGTTGGCTAAGTTACCCTCATAGCAATATCGCGAGCTTATTCCCAAATCACTTGCTTAGAAAGCAATCAACCCATTTTTCCAGTCGTCAAAAAGGAGTAGCTCCGAATGGTTGCTTCAGAGATCAAAATCTTCCTGCCGCTACTTTGCGCGAATATGAGGGACATCTATGATCACATTGTAGAGTAAGCTTAGCCCAAAATTGTTGAAGCATGGACCAATAAATATCCAGGAATCAACCAACAGAGAGTAATTAATGGAGCAGCCATTAGAATATCGATGACTAGATAAAAACAGCATTCTGAGCCGTCTTCATCCACACACGCAAACAATGTTTTGCTTGTTACAAGAGCTAATGGTTTGCCATTGGAAGAGAGTTTGATGTGCGTCGAAGGTTGGATATTAAAAAGTTTATGAATGAAAGTAAGTAAAGTGAGAGAAAAATGCAATTTAGTTGAGTATTTATAGGTTGCGACGGCTAACTAAGAAGTTACCGTTGGAGATACGTTTTTTTATTACGCAGAAAACGTACGTTTTGAACCGTTGACCGATACCGTTAGACAGTACTGTGTTGTCTAAGCAGTACTTTATCTAAGGCGAAGCAGTTACTTGAGTTGGAGTAGCAGACTTTCAAACACAAAAAATAAGTCCAACGGTCAAATATGTGCCAAACGAACAATCCTTCAACATTGCAAACTATCTCCCAAAATCATCAACTTCTAAAAAGATCATTCATATCCTCTCCTCAAATGTAGCTGAATGTGCTTCGGTAAAAATCCAATCTAACCAAAACAGTACTTTACCACGATCACCATTACCTATATGTGATCCTACCCCTCAAAGATAGCTATGGTTCATCCATCCCAAAATTTTTTACCAGCGTACCAAAAAGTTTAAATCTATGCTAAGGACAAGCAAAGCCTTTGGTGATAAATCTGCTACATTGTCACAGTATGAACCTTGACCACATTAATAGCCTTTGCTCATAACAATCTCGAATGAAGTGATTGTCGAATCTGAAAATTGCTTGGTCTTTGAGTGAAAAAAGGAATCCTTCTTCACAAGCAAATGGTGCTACTCATTGTCTATAATGGATTCAGTGTTCATAGAATTAAAATCCAAAATCAAGTAGCTGATTTTGCATCAAAGTACCTGAGCACAACAGACTTGCAGCTAGCTTACATAAATAATTTTTTTTTTATCTGACTATCTGTAGAGGATATAGCCACAATTGTTTGTTTCTTGCAATGGCCAAGAAACTAGTCTTGCTGCCAAGATATTGACATCCTCCCTGAAGTGAACTCTGTCCCTGAGATTGTCCCCAGCATAGTCACTATCCGAAAAAGCTTCCAAATGGAAAGGAGAGTCTTTAGGATACCATAAACCCAAATTAGGTTGATGTTTAAGATACCTAAAGATTCTTTTGACAGCATGTAGATGAGAAACCTTTGGAGTGACTTGAAATCTTGCACACAGACAAACAGCAAACATTATGTCTGGTCTTGAAGCAGTTAAGTACATGAGACATCCAATCATAGACCTGTAGAGATGTACATCAACATCTTCACCTTCTTCATCTTTTCCTAAAGATTTATGAGCTTCAATGGGAGTAGATGCTGGCTTAATGGTTCTAAAGTCAAACTTGTTGAGAATGTCTTTTCACAATATTTGTCTGACTTAGAAAAAATACCACCATCTAGATTGGCATGACTTGAAGTGCCCAAAATAAAAAGAGAGATTCACCCATGGAACTCATCTAGAATACCTTTCGGCATAAGTCTTCCAAAATCCTATCGCTTCACCATAGAAGACTATGGTAGAATCCAAAGATGAATTCATCAACATAGACTTGTACCAACATGATATCTCTTGCTATCTTCTTAATAAACAGAGGTTTATCAATAGCCCCGCTCCTATATCCATGCTTGTAAAAGAAAAGTTGAGAGTCTTCATACCAATGCTCTTTGGCTTGATGCAGGCCATAAAGTGCCTTGACAACTCTGTAAACCTTATTTGGATGAGCAGGATCTTCAAACCCTGGAGGCTGTTTGACATAAACCTCTTCTGTGATGTTGCCATACAAAAATGCACTTTTGACATCCATCTGATAGACAGTAAAGCCCCCCCCCATTGGGAAAGATGCAAAGCCAAAAGAGTCTTATTCTTCAATTCTAGCAACTGGTGCAAAATACTTCACATAATCCACACCTTCTTCTTGTCTTATCCTTGTGCAACTAGGCGTGCTTTTGTTCTGATAATAGTACCGACTCCCATTCATAACTCTCTTGTTTCTAAACACCCATTAGTTTCCAATCACCAATCACCCACTGCATCTGTGTAGGTCACGATAACACCCATACCTCTTGTAGCTTGAATTGAAGCAGTTCTTCTTGCATCGCTTCAACCCAACTTTCATCTGCTAAGGCTTGAGAGACTTTCTTGGGTTCCTCTTGAGATAGGAAACAAGCAAACAGGCAGGTTTGCTGATCTTTGTGGTTAGTTCTATTTTTGCTTAGAATATAAAGACATGCAATGCTTGTGTTGAATTGAAGTACTGTCTATGAAAGCTTTCTTCTTGTTTTGAACCCCGCAGTACTTTGCCAATAATTTGACTTTGAGGATGAAAATCTTATGAATTCTAAGTGTGGGAGTAGAGGGAACATCAATGGAAGGATCCAAGTTGTTGTAGTCAGCTACTCCGCCTTCCTCATCATCAAAAGAGTTTGTAGAGAAAACACCACCTGTTGGAGTATCATCATCAGAATCTGTAGGTGTATTGCCAGTACTTTGAGGAGGAGTATTAGCAGTACTTAGAGTGAAAGTACTGTCAACATGTTCTTTTCCCTTTGCAATAGATATTCTCCTCTTTTCCTCTTCAAAAGCAATCCTTTGATCATCATTATGAGCTTTGGCAAGAGATTCTTGATGCATCAAACTTACAAGCTCATCATGTAAAGCTTGATCTTCAGAGGACAATTTAACTTCTTTTGCAGCAGTACTTTCCTCAGGAGGAATAGGCTGAGTGGTATGAACAATGAATTGCTGGTCATCTAACTCTTCAGCATCATCACAAGTTATTCCTTGTTCTTTTGAGTCAGCATAGTTTTCTTTCCTGACAGGAATGTAATTCATGGAGGGAGTTAAAAGGTCAAGATCAAACATCCAATCAGGACCTTTTCCCTTTTGATTTTCCTGATTCTCAAGAAAGTTTACATGAAGACAATCTTGAACCTTTCTTGTGACCCTGTTATAGACTCTAAACCCTTTGCTGTTAGTAGAGTATCCCAACAGATATCCTTCTTCTGACTTGCCATCAAACACTACCCAATATGAGATCCAAGTAATTAAGAATAGTCCAGAGAGCATCCAAAAGGTCTCATGAAACTGATGTTATAGAGGATCTTCCCATCAAGAATTCATAAGGAGTCCTTCATATTGAGGTTTATTCCACAAACACGCTATTAAAGCACATAACAAGCAGTATTGACTGCTTCAGGCCCAAAAATTGAATAGAGTAGAAGGGAGTCTGCTAAAATAGTTCTAGCAGCTTCAATAGAGTCCTATTCTTTCTTTCCTGCAACAACCATTTTTGCTGTGGAGTCCAGCAATGCTATATTCCTCTTGATTCCTTCTCTTGCACAAACTCATTCATAAGTTTGATTCTTGAACTCTGTTCCATGATCACACCTGATGGTCTTCACTTTATGTTCTAGCCAATTTCCAAACCCAAATCAAAATCAATGAAGCTATCATATGTTTCATCCTTGTAGCCAAGAAAAAAGCACCCAAGCTGAATTTGCTGCTGCAGTCCATCAGTGACCACCAAGCCAGTACATTTTCTTGTTTATACTCTCTACTAAAAGTTCCAAAACAAATCCATATGTAGCAATTCAAGAGGTTCCATAACAGTTTCTTTCCTCAATCTTCTTTCAAGATGCCCCCTGTGCTGTTAACCCTTTCTACATGCCAACACAAGAGAGATCAAAGCTCGAAGTGTCCTTTGAAGGTAAACCCCTAACCATATTGGCCTTTAACCAACTTGTTGATGGTTTAGAAGTTGACATGCCCATCTTCTGTGCCATAGGACAGCTCATCATCTTTGCCTTTGCACCAAACAAGTGATTCACCAAACGGAATAATATTCCTTGAATCCAAGCTGTAGACCTCATTCTTTCTATGAGCTCTAAAGAATCACCAAAATCATCATCAACAAACTTAATTTTGAGATAGGATAAGACATATTACTTTATCTGTGAAGAAGTACATTGTGCTTCTATACAGATTTGAAAACGATAGAAGAATTAAAACTTGACTCTTCCACATAGCTAACTTTCTCAAAAAAATCTAAGCTGATGTCTTAATGTTTCCTTTTCCTAGATTCTTTCCACCTTTAGAGTCATTTTCAAAGGCCACATAACCACCTTTAGAAACACTTTAAAAATCAACAGACTTGTCCTAAGCTCCTGTCATACTATCTCAGAGCATCCAATGGTCAATGATAAAGCATAGTCCCTTGAGATCTTCCTCTGGATTGCCCTGTACAAATAGTTTTTCAAAGAATTAGACTCTTTAGGGACCCAAGTCTAACTGACTTGGATACCCCTAAATGGGAGGTTAACATACTCAATTGCCTTGAGTGGTAAGATCCATTACCCCCCTATTCACAGAATCTAGATTAGTTCCCCTTTTGGTTTCCCATGTTTTGTTTTGGACCTTATCTAGCACTCTTCTTGACATTGTGGAAGTACTGCTTAGGGATTCCAGAAGTACTTCCTTTCCTTTACCCAATCATTTTAACAATTTTCTGGGTCTTTGTGGTCTGATGAGGATCCATGTTGTAGAAGACCTTGATGAAGTTGAGTATCTGAGATTCTAGGTCTTCTATATCCACGCTTGGATAATAACTTCCATCATACTTCGTGAATGGTACTGCCTGTGGTACTCTATATCAAGCAATCACTTGATAAGTCACATTATCAGTACTTTTCGAAGGTACTGTCCTGGTCCTCACATTTTTGGTCTACACAGTACTTATCTAACCATCCCTTGTAAGTACTGCTGATGGAAATAAAGGATCACCTTTGGTGAGGTTTCCTAGAGTTTCTTCTGCGAAATTACTATGGTTTACTCTTTGGATGTTGTTCCAACTGGTCTCGTACCCCTTGAAAACCCTGTGTTTCCCCTAGATTTATGAGTTTTGGTTTGTTGGGAGGTTTTCTTTCATGTAGATTGCAGTCGCTTAATAAAGATGATGTAGTGACTGTAACATTCAAAACATAATAGTTTACCACCACTTTGTTCCCAGTCCCTTGTCCTAGATTCTTGACCAACACGTTTGGACTTTTGGTGACCTGATTTCAAAAAGATTCTTCACTAATTCTCTGTGTTAAAAAAAACAGTTTCCCTTTTGACTCTACTGAAATATCAGTCGTCTTCATCACACTATCAAAATCAACCCAATCTTCAATAATGAACTTATTACTCTATCAATTGCTCGATTGTCTAGTGTTTGTTTTCTCTTGATAAACTCCTTTCATATTCCCTAAAATGCTAGTTCATGCTATATCCCTGTAAAGGATAACCATTTGCCCTCGGTGGAATAATTGTACCTGTAGGGGAGTACTTTACTTCTAAACTACATTCTAACTTACTACTGCTTTTAGGGCCGTTACCACTTTTAAGTTTTCAAATATGTAAAAACACCACCGCAGTCAACTTTTCATCATTCTTCATCCTCATCAGCAAATTCCTCATTCATTCCGCCACCCCGAATGAAATGGTCACATTCTACTTTTTTTTTTTCTCCATAACTTTCCTTGGGGTCACTTAGTTCCCATAGATAGTTCTAGAACTTGTTTCTCCATACTATACTGGGAGTGGGGAAGAACTTAGCGAGACGGACAAGTGCCGTGCGGGGTGTGGGGGTGTGTGTGGTCGGTGGGAGTGCTTGGTGATGGGGAGTGTGGGGGATGGTGTGAGGTTAGGGGGGACATTGGGGGTGACTGATACTGCAAGGTTGGGTGGGTGGCGGGGTTGTGAGCGGTCATATTTCATCTCGCAGAGGCCGGGGCCGAATAGGAGTGTTGGTGGTTGTAAGTGAGGCTCTGTTATGTGGTGTGTACTTTGCTGGGACGCCTTTTTCTTAATTTTAGCGAAAGATTTTAGAAATTTGAAGGCGATTTGACAAACCCCAGAAGACGATTTTCAATCCAAACGCCTATTATCATGCGCGAGACGAGCTGACACAAATTATAAAAAACTAAAGGAGACCACCCAGAAATATCTTTGTTTTGTTAGGACTTAGTCGTTTTTGAAGTACCTGAAAGCATTGAGACCATTTTTTCAAGTTTTACTTGAAATCAACTCTTTCTTTTAAGACTTAATCTAATTCCTTTGTTTTTTCTTCTAGTTTCAAATCCCCTTATCTTTAAGTCATATTCCATTCATGTCATACTTATCACGCCCATGCATATTCATACTTTTCATGTGTTTTAAAGCATTACATCTAATGACTCTAAGGTGTCATATTGAAATCCTAGAATTTCAGTCCTAGCTCTTTGAAAATTATCTCTATCTTTTTGAAGTTTTCAAGCAAACAGTATTATAAGACTACTACATTGTGGAACAATAAGAGTACCTCTTAGTTTGTAGCCACAAAACTAGAGATACTGTGCATCATCCAGCCTTAGTTGCTCCAGTCAAGAATCACACAAGTCCGATCCTTGTCCAAAAAGTGCATGTTCCTGCAGTCAAACTCTATGCTCCCAGAACATCTGTCAACACCATCAGTGCCATCATAGCTATGTCACTGGTTTCAGCATCCAAATTCCTTGGTCAATCATATTTCATTGTTGTCTGTTGCCAACCAATGCTTTTTGAGTTTGAACTTCAATAGCCACAATCCTCTTCTCATTACGACCATTTGCATTGTTTTCCTGGTATTTACAAATCTACATCTCTCTAGCAAAATGACCTAACTTTTGACAGGTTAAAGCATTCAATTTTTTGACTTATCAAGGTATTCCATTCTTTGGCTATGAGGGTCAATGGATCTCCCTGTCATTCCTCATAAACTACCCTTATCCTTGCTGTTATCATAGCCACTATGCCATCGAATGTCAATTTCTTCCATTGCACTCATCAATTGCAGCAGCAGGTCCTTCAACATCATGAGTTGTAGGACATGATGCTTGTTGAGCAAAGAAGGAACATATGATTTCATCTGAGTGAGAAACAACAGTTGGCAGCATTTTGGCACGATTGGCTCGAGATAGCTTGAGTATATCCTTTGGGATATGTGCTGGTTCAGCAGTACATTGTTCAAGAACTGCCCTAGACTTCAGAGGACATAAAAGCAATTTATTGAGAAGTTTGAACTTGAGACACCCTTCAATTCATGCTCATTACACCATTAATTGTTTGTAGAGAATCATCAAATCTACTCGTCAAATCCGGTTATACCTCGAATCATGGAAGCCACAACAATGCCACTCAGATGTGTAGCTGTCTTAGAAATGTTCAAGTTATTTGCATCTTCAATGGACACCGTAGCATCATGTAATTCAAGCATGCTAAGAATATGTTGAAACCTTTCATATGCTGAATCTAGTTCTTCCCTAGATCCAATAGTGAATGTCTCAAATTGTTGTTTTAACAGATTCTTTTGCATCTTCTTTGATGCTTCGTTTCCTCCAAATCTTGCTTTTTGGCTTTCATAAAGATCTTGCATCTGACAGCATCATGAAAGACTGAGGAAGATGTCTATATGTATGGCAGAAAGCAGTATATTATGGGCTTTCTCATTGTTTCTTCTTGCTTTGCAGCAAGTGAAGTCTTATGAGCAATACTGAGGAGAAGCAGATCAGTTTGGTTTTGGTTTCCATTAGTGGATTATTCCCATAGTATGTTGATCAGTGATAGCAATATACTTTCTGCATCTTCAATGGACCATAGGTCATAATTCACCTTTCTCGATTTGATTTATAGGATGCGAGTGCAGTAACGGACGAGGTGGGAGGGATAGGTTCTGTTTCAGACATCTTGTATGAGTTTTAGAAAGATTTCGATTGAATAAAAAGTTCTTCAAGGTCAGAGTCTCTTCACAAGCTCTGATACCACTTGTAGGATCGTTATTCCTTAATGAAACACTGATATACTGTGTCACTATGGCGGAATCTAGTTTGGCAGTACTTAAGAAGAACACACAACAATTTCTCAAACGATTTCTTATAAAACTTTGAACCTGCCTAAATTGCAGATCCCTAATACAATACTAATAATTCTCAACTTATGTTTTCTATGTTGTACTATATATTTTAATATTCTTCCTAGAGATCCTTTTATAAACATAAGGATAACCTCTAGTAGATGTACAGTCCTTGTATATCATAAACACTAATTGATACTTATCACTAATAACTGTTACAAGATAAATGCTAAAACAACCGTTTAAACTTTATAGTTCCTATATCCACGGCAGTACTTCGATCTTTGACTGGCAGTACTTTGACTTTCTATTTAGCAGTACTTTGATCTTTCACTTAGCAGTACTTTGACTTTTTCACTTAGCAGTACTTTGACTTTTTGACTTGTATTTCCCAACAACTAGGATAGTAGAAGAGAACTTGCATGTTTAATTTAATGAGAATATACTTAATATTGAAGGAAGTGGAGCAAATTAGATTTTTGATATAGATGCACTAACAAAATCTATGAACTATAAACTAGTTGTTGTAGTGAATCAATCTAATGGTATGTAAGTACAAATGCATGTGATAATGCAGGTAAAGCTAGAATGGAGACAATACCTGGCAAATATTGCATACTACTACCATTATCCATTCAAGATCCACCATTCTCTTCTAGTTCAAAGGATTCTCCTGATGTTGGATTTAAACCATCAGGGGAGGAGGAAAATAAGGATGCTAAAGATCTAGGGAATGAAAGTGGAAATCCAACTGAAGGGAAATATAGTGAGGTTTCAAGTACAGAGGAGCCAATAATTAATCAAGAGAAGGATGACAATATTAACAGCACTAACAATATTAATACTGCTAGTGATGGAAACAACACTAACAATGTTAATGCTGTTAGTTCAACTGTTAATGCTGCTAGCTCAGAAGTTAATACTGTTGATCCAAAAACAAGCATTGAACTTCCAAATGATCCAAATATGCCTTAATTGAAAGATATTGTTTATTCATATGATGATGAAGATATTGGTGCAGAGGCTGACATAAACAATTTGGATACACATATCCCTGTCAGTCCTATTCCAACTACCAAAATTCACAAGGATCATCCAGTTGAACAAATCATTGGCGACATATAGTCAGCACCTCAAACCAGAAGGATGACAAAGAGTGTGACTGAACAAGCTATGTTTAGTTTAGTGCAGCAGAGGACCAACCATAAAGACTTTTAGAATTGTATGTTTGCATGTTTCTTATCACAAGAAGAGCCTAAGAATGTAATTCAAGCATTAAAAGATCCAAGCTGGATAGAAGCTATGTAAGAGGAGCTTCTTCAGTTCAAGTTACAACAGGTTTGGACCTTGGTGGATTTACCTAATGGCAAAAGGGCCATTGGTACTAAATGGGTGTACAGAAACAAAAAAGATGAAAGAGGCATTGTGATTAAGAATAAAGCAAGATTGGTTGCACAAGGATACACATAAGAAGAAGGAATTGATTATGATGAGGTTTTTGCCCCTGTTGCTAGAATCGAATCAATTAGGCTATTCTTAGCCAATGCCTCATTTAAAGACTTTATGGTGTATCAGATGGATGTCAAGAGTGCTTTTCTACATGGAAAGATTGAAGAGAAAGTCTATGTTTGTCAACCACCAGGATTTGAAGATCTAGACTTCCCTGACAGAGTTTACAAGGTAGAAAAGGCTCTCTATGGTTTGCATCAAGCTCCCAGAGCTTGGTATGAAACCTTGTCAACTTATTTGTTAGACAATGGGTTTCAGGGAGGAAAGATAGACAAGACTTTATTTATCAAAAGGGACAAAGGTGATATTCTGTTTGTTCAACTGTATGTAGATGATATCATTTTTGGCTCTACAAAGAAGTCATTATACACCAAATTTAAGAAGATGATGCATAAGAAGTTCCAAATGAGCTCTATGGGTGAACTCGCATTCTTCCTAGGACTGCAAGTGAAGCAGAAGGAAGATGGGATTTTTATAAGCCAAGACAAGTATGTAACTGGGATTTTGAAGAAATTTGGCTTTAGTGATGTCAAGACAGCAAGCACACCCATGGAAACCCATAAGCCTTTGCTCAAAGATGCAGATGGTGAAGATGTAGATGAACACTTGTATAGATCCATGATTGGATCATTGATGTATCTAACTTCTTCAAGGCCTGATATTATGTTTGCAGTATGTGCTTGTGCAAGATTCCAAGTCAATCCTAAAAGTTTACATCTTCATGCTGTGAAAAGGATCTTTAGATACTTAAAAGGTCAACCTAAATTGGGCCTTTGGTATCCCAAGGATTCACCTTTTGATTTGGTGGCATATACTGACAGTGACTATGCAGGAGCAAGCTTAGATAGGAAGTCCACAACAGGAGGTTGTCAATTCCTAAGGTGTAGATTGATTTCATGGCAATGCAAGAAGCAGACTGTGGTTGCTAATTCAACAACTGAAGCTGAGTATATAGCTGCTTCCAATTGCTATGGACAGGTGCTTTGGATTCAAAATTAATTGCTGGATTATGGATATAACTTTATGCAGACTAAGATTCATATTGATAATGAGAGTACTATTTGCATAGTAAAGAACCCTGTTTTTCACTCAAAGACAAAGCACATTGAGATTAGGCATCACTTTATCAGAGATTCCAATGAGAAGAAGCTTATTCAGATGATCAAGATTCACACAGATCATAATGTTGCAGATTTGCTCACAAAAGCATTTGATGTTAGCAGATTTCAATATCTGATTGCAAGTATTAGAATGCTTAACCTCTGAAGTATTGATTGAGGGGAGGTTAATTGTGTTAATGTGCAGTGGATTATACACAAATGATTGGAATGGAATGAAAAGGCTACTAAGGATGAAATTGGAGTAAGTACTTATAACTTAAAAGTTTCTGCTGTTAAGTAGAATTAGTGCTGCTAGTTATACTTAATACTGCTATGTTAATACTGTTAGTTATACTTAATACTGTTAAGTATAATTAATACTGTAAGAATTAAGAGAAATAAGTGAGAATAAAAACAGAAAGAGAGATGTGTAAACATAAAAACAGATAGAGTGAATTGGTGAGAAAACAAATTGAGAGAAATAGTGAGCTGAAAATGTGTGAAATCAAAAACAGACAGAGAGAATTGTAAGCTAAAAGAATTGAGAGAAATCAAAAACAGACAGATAGAATTATGAGCTAAAAGAATTAAGAGAAATCATAAACAAACAAAGAGAATTTGTAAGTTAAAATATTAATTTGATGATGGCAATGCTGATTAGAAAGGAATTAGAAGAAGGATAAAGACCGAGGAGATAAGGATAACAGATGAGATTGTTTCATCAAGATTGCTTACGGGATAAGTATGCTAGATGTATTTTGTAAAGATTACATATCAAGTTAATTTGTTTTTAAAAGATCTTGATAACTTAAGAAAACTATTCTAAACCCTCGTTTAGACTCAATATGGTTGTATTAAAGGTTGGTTCCTAGGGTATAGACCCCCCTTTGAGTATATGCTCCCAAATCGTCATCAAAACATATCACAGTTCATGTGTTATTTGTGAGCTTCAGGTTTTGTAAAGGCTCCTCAGACACTGTTTATAAGTGGTTCATTTATATGATTGAGGGCTGAAAGCTTTAGTAAACTGTTTGTTATTACTGTTTATTATAATTTCTTCTTTAGATATCATTTGCACTAATTCCAATAGTCTTTGATATTCTTATCAATAGGTTTCTGTCATAGTTGTTTTGATTTTATTCAATACAACTTAAGTTTATACAAGCATAAGCAAGCTTTTATTGCTTAATTGCGGATCAACAAAACATCTTAATTGTTTGTGTCCCGTTTACGTTGATGGCAACAATTTTTAGCTTACGCGATTTAAATCTTAACGATTAAAATTAAAAGCAACGGCTTACGAAGACTAAAAATTAAATAATGAAATAAATGACGTGTAAAATGACCTGCAAAACACGAGGGTATTTTAGGTTGTTATAGTCTCCTCGCTGCTTTTTAAAAGATTTTTGTCCCCGAACATTCAGTATTGAGTTGCCTTCGAAATTGGCTTGTGGTTAATGAAGAGGCTAGTGCGCAGGTAATTTTTTTTTTATAATGTGAACTAGTGACCCCAACCGGCTCAATGAACTTATGCTGACTCATTTACGGTCACCTCCTACCCTTCTTAAATACCAAAATTTAATCCTCCATTTATCTCAATCAAAATAAATCTTTAATTAATTTTTACTCTTTTCAATCCTCAAAAATGTTTGCATATTCATTACACATCTTGGCGGATGTGCGAGCGCCTCGAGTAGCCATCTCGGGCCTTTATACTTACTGCACTACGTCCCATTTCCTTGACAGAAGATTTTCATGTATCTGGCCTTTATTCTTTTTTTTTTTTTTTATTTGGCGTATTCATCACACCTGATCATGTCCCATGCTGATTGGCGTGGATCTACTTTGGAAGAAATACGTAATATCATTGCTAGGGGAGGGTTGTAATAAAACTTGTATTTACCTTTATGGTATTCTTATATAATCTTATTTCTAAGTATAATTAAACGGATGTTGTTGGCTCAACAAATCTATGTTGTTATTTTTATTTTTGTCTTTGTCGAATATTTCGTTACCTATGCCTTAGTGCCTCGTTTGGCATTCCCCTTTCTAAATTGCCTTTTAACTTGACGCTTTCAAGCATTTAGTGACGTTGGTTTAATATTTATTGTTGCGACCAAGGCTCGTCTTCTAGTAGGCTTATTCGTTCCCTTCAGCTTAACATGTCAGTTTTTTTTGCGATTATTAGTTTGGTTCCTCATGATAAATCCATTTTATGAGTACGCACACAAAACTTGATGTAAATAGAAAATTGTTTCTTGACAAGAAGTTTTGAAGGTGACTACTCTCTAGCACTGGCATGGCGTCCTTCTGAATTGATACATAGTGTCGATCAAGCTATGTATATTTGAGGGCTAACGATGCAATGCTCATTTTTGTCAAAATTGTGTTATAATTTCATAATAATTGTAGGAGTGATTTGTATAAAAATTTATAGAGTTAAAGTAGAATTGACGTTTTCATAATACGTTAATTTGATAGATACTTAAAATCATTCAGTACAACAAAAATTTAAGAGAAATACAATGAGAACTTCTAAGGAGATAAAGTCTAAGATAGTTCCAACTTAGGGTTCACTAGGCAAAGCGAGACAACTTTCTCTTTTAAGCATTCGTGCTCATTCTTCCAAAGTTGTTAGGGTTTTGGATCTGAGTTTCTCAATCCTCCATAAGTCATACACCATTCCATGTGCTTCATGGTTTTAGTTCTTCAATTCCGGGCAATCACTCTTGTAGTGCCCTTGGTTCCCACATTTATAAGCAATGTGAAGGTTTCTCTCGATTGATTTTAGTTTAGCACAGGACGTCTTATAGTCTGAGTTACGTTTAAATTTGTGTGCAACATTCTTGTAGTTGTGCACTTACAGTGCACTGCGCCATTGTGCATGAAACTTTGCCATTTCATTGTTGCACAAATGCTTATAGCCACACCTTGCTTCTTGGGAGGTTATTGTTAAGCATGGTTGTTGTTACCGAGTTTCCTCTTATTCTCAGCTTGACATTCAGCAAGAGTGCTGATCTTTTTGTCCATCAGTTCAGTTGCAAATTCAATTGTATCTTGCATTGTCTTAGGCTTAGATGCCATTACACTTCCATGAATCATGTCGGGCAAATCATCAACATATTTCTTGATCTTATCTAACTCTTTAGGAAACATCCTTAGTACACATACAATGCCAGTTCCTGAAACATTGGTTATAGCTCTACCACATCGGATACACTTAACCTCTTAGGTTCACATCTCAACCGCAAGCTTCTTATCCTCGCCCCTTAGCTTAGCTGTATACTTATCAGAGTTTATATGTACTTCGTTATCGTCGGTCATCATCTTTTTTAGGTTTGTCCAGGTCATTGCATATGCTAATACTCACTAGACCTATAGTTCTACATATCAGTAGAGGCGTTCCACCCGATGTAGTGCACTTCAAGAAGAGTCACCAAGAGGGAACATTTGATATGGTTTTCCACAGTGCAGTTGTCCTTAATACGGAACACAGTTTACATTTCTTTCGTTAAACCCACTAAGTCAACTCGAAACGCCTTTAGTACCCTTAAAAAATATAGGTGGTCTTAGCATTTCAATGAAGTCATTGGGTTAAGTGCAAAAAATCTACGAACAAGAGGAGCTATTGCTCTACCTTCTAACCCGTTCAGCGGAATTATGGATGTCATCGCCATTTCATTGGTTCTGTCAAGCGTCGTACTACTCAATATGCCATCGGCAACGCCTTTGGTCGATCATAGCCTTAAAGCTGCGGCATTTGGTGCACCGGTGTTGGTTGGTAGGTGGTTTTTGTGTGCGCATAGGTGATGACCTTGTGGGTTCTTTTCCTTTGATTCATGCCATTTTCTTCAAAATCATAAGAAACATATTTACCATGTTAGCTATTCATAAATCTATTCATAAATTGTGACATGACTAATGTAACAAGCAAAATATAAACCTTAAATAAGTATATTATATAAGACAATAGTAATATACGTACATCAATTTAAACACGTATATTAATCATGGGTAAGCATTAGTTATATAATGACCAAACTAATGCACAACAATATTGGTGATTATGTTACTCTCGTTCCCTCGTTAAAAATTTTATGTTTTTTACAATGTTTATGGAAAATGCGTTATAGTCAAAGCAAAACATTTGACCCTATGGTTCTCTATATACCATGGCTCGCTTCTAGATACCAATCTGTAACACCCCCCCAATCTAGGTCGCAGGCGGCAATTATGTCTAGGATGAGTTGTTACTTCATATGTAATTACACAAGATAATGACTTCTACGTGAGTGGGAGATTAGACCTACTAAAAGAGTCCGTTTGCAAAAACGTGATCTCGTTTAATTTAACAAAATCTAGAATTTGTGCTATAACATTGCGTCCCAAAGTTTGCATCCAATAATGAAAGACTGAAATAATTAGCAACGATGGTGTGTTGTGTAGATAATCCTATTCAATGTAGTTCATGTAATAGTCTTAGAAATATAATGCACATCATGTGTTGTAAAACATCTAATTCCCCTTGACGAAAGAAAAACATCGCCTTACAAGTTTCTTTGTACAACATAACAGTTGGTGAGTTCTATAGATTTTTGTAAGTACATAGAGTTGCGATCAAAGATTTGGTAAAGAGCTATATGACCAATTTCAATCGTTATAATATTGTACCAAAATTTGTATGCCATCAATGTTAAAGTCATAGATCGGTTAATGACTATTGTTATTCCCATACGATACGTCAACAAAAAGCTTGAGTATTAGTTGCGAACAAAGCGGTCTGTACAAGTACTGCCACCATGACCATTTGTAACCAATTCAATAGTTCCACCATGTTGTGATTCTGGAATTACGAATTTTCACCCCTAAGTTCCATGTGTAAACTTAGGACCGAGACTTACTTATTTATGTACACTTTATTCAAAGGCCTACAGTAAGAGTTCCATGAGTATGATAGTTGTTAACAGGCCATTGCTACACAATTCATAGTTTTCTTTTTAGTCAGTATTTCGTGACTCAGACATGGATATAACGTTCGTTTGTCCAGTGGTGATAGCTAATCACCTAGGAATGGGGATTGTCATATCCTGTAAATATAATCTATTTTATAAATATCGCATCTTAACCTCCGAGTAATTTACAAGTTCATGCAACTTAAGCTAATCCCGTAATCGATAAGAGTAAAGCTCATGAGTTGTCAAACTTGCGTCCATAAATAAAAAATAAGTATTGTAATCTCACCGTGAGATATTGAAAAAATAAGTGTATAATAAAGTTTTAACGAGCATGTATTCTCCTCATCGAGATTGTAAGTAAATGTTAAAACAATGTGAAAAGATGGGAGCTATAAACTCACTTGAGCGATATGAATCCAACAATTTGTTAAATCACAGAATGAAATGCGTCACTGGTAAACGGTTCCAATAGCCAACCTATATTAATTTATATGCTCGTTTATGAGTACTCTTAGTACTTTGAATAATTTAATATCATATATAATTCTATATAGCTACATCACCTTAAGTGTATTGCTGAAATATCAATTGAAATCGCATTTAGCTGATAAGTAATAACCATTGTAATATTATACTCGAATATAATCGTTTTTTATTTTTATAAATAGTTCGAATTCGCCTTTTGAAAAGATTATCTATTTAATAAATTTCGAACATGTATAAATTTATATAAGTGATTCTTAAATGCTTTCGCCAATTTTTTTTTAATTCAAAACACGAAACCTAATATATTTACGTCAAGAAATAGATGCACAATTATAAACTAAGTGCCGTATCTTTCTCGTTTTTAAGTCCTAGTTTTGTACGTTTCTTTACGTCCTACGCTTTCGTAGTTATAAGATTTATCAAAAATATTAAATTTTAAGATACTATTTAAGTCGTTTTCCCCTGCTTTAATGAAACAGTATTTTCTATCTGTTCATGCACTTTTATAATTTATTTTTATAAATTTAATTAGCGTAATCTCGTAAAAGTCATATCTTATTATTTTATAACTCGATTTTTAGTGATCTTTTTCATGCGAGGAACGTCTTCGTAATTAAAAGTTCTATAAAGTATGTTATTTTTCAAAAAGTATTTGAGATGAACAGTAACTTGTTTTTATAAAAGTATTTATTATCGTAAACATGAAAAATCCATAACTCCTTCGTTATTGATCAAATAATTATAAGTCTTAATGTTTTGGAATCCTAAAAATATTTACTTTCTATGAAAAACAATTATATGTTTTTATCAGAATTGGAGAATAATAAGTTTTTATTATAAAATTGGTTTTCATAAACAGCTTTTTATTCATCGTTTGAATTTAATGTAGAAACTTTGCAAAATGGCTGATATCTTATTCGTTATTAGCTTCTCTCTTTTTTTTGGGAAAACATTTTTCGATCGTTATCTACATGCCTCTACGATCGCCATGACATGTTATGTATTTTATAAAAATAATAAATAAATACTTATTTTTGAATTAAAAAACCAGTAGAGATAGGTTTTAATATTTTTAGTTAAAATAAGGTTTTACAAATACTTGTTTTTATAAGTTGTATCTATGATCCCTAACGGTTATGGAAATAACGAAAGTCAGAATATTCTAGGTAATTATTCTAAAAAAAATTCATAAAAATGGAAAAAGTTTTGAAAAATAGGAAAATGAGGTGTTTTAAAGCTTGTGATTTCTTAAATCTCCCCACAAAAGTCTTTGCTACTTTTCAAAGATTTTGTTTGGGGAAGTTCTGAGGTATTTGGTTTTAGGGCATATAATATTGCGTGAGGACACGACAATCATTTAGTTTGGGGAATTTTGATATGTGAGAAATCACATATCCTTATTATACCAAAAATGGCCCTTAAATGATCAAAATATGCAAAAATATGCTTGTATTTGTGTATTTTTTTGTTTGTGTATGTGTAGGTACGAATATGCAAAAATCACAAGAAAACGATCAAAACCGGAAAAACACGGACACGGGAACGGATAGAGTACAAAAGAGCCGGAAGTTTCTAGCAAAGGTCTTCAAAAGTCAACTCTTGGTCAACATTGGTCAATCACAAGAAGACAAAACCCTTTAAAATACCCTTAATGTTAAATCAAATTCATAAATGTCCTTAAAAACCCTAACACCGTTATCTCCTTTATATTAAAGAGATAACGGTTGTTATACCGTTATCTCTTATAACTATAACCCTTATATCTCGAGCCCATATAATCCCATAAGCCCAATTCCATTTACCAAGCCCAAGTCAACACCTCGTTACCCTGGGTCAAACAATGGTATAAAGAGAAAAGAAATGAAGCGCGGGAAATACCGTTTATTACTGTTCACCGTCTTCTCCGTATAACCCATCCTCAAAAACAAAGGATAAAATGAAATTGACATGGCCAAATGAAGATTCCAAGTGCCAAGCTCCACCTCAGCATCAAAAACGTCACCAAGGTTTTCTATTGGTCAAGTTAACTCAAGGAATGACACGCGTGCTTCAAAGTAACACACTCATATGATGGAAATTGCACTAAAAACAATGGAAAAGAAGAACAAAGCCTCTGACACAAGGATTGCCATGCTGGCAATCCGTGTGCTCACTTAATAATCCAATGGTGAAGATTGAAGAGCCAATGATTGCAAGGAATGAAGGGTGTGGATGAAGGGGAGCATCTAACAGACTTGAGGGCCTAGAAACTTCCTTCTCCAGCTATAAATACAAGCATCTCTTCACTCACAAGAGAGATCTAGGAGTAGTATAAGTTTAGTATAGTATAGCTTATTTTATGTAACTTTAGCTTATCGTTTTTCAATTTAAATGTAATTTTCTTCTATTAAGCTTGTAATCAGTTTTAAATATCAATAAAAAGTTTAGTTTTCATATTGTTCACTTGTTAATTCCTGTTTTTACCTAAATGCATAATGGTCTAAAAAGTTCTTTTATACTCTGTTAAAGCTAAATAAGCTATCTAATTCACTCATAAGCTAGCCACACTCTCATTTAAGCTCTTAAAGCTTAAATGATGCTTATAGAATCCAAGTGGGTAATAGTGCTTGAGGGTCAAGCTATAAGATTAGACTAGGATTTGGTAATAAGCTTAAGCTATAAGCTTAAGCTGCTTTGGATAAGCTCTAAGTGAGCTCTCACCTCTGTTTAGCTGAGGTGTAAGGTACACTTCTCTTTTTAATTTCAGTTTTCCTTTGTTGTCATTTAAATAATTTAGCTTAACTCTGCATAATTGCTTAAACTGCTTATTTGTCTGCTTATTCATGTTCCCTGTTTTGCATTGCTTATGCTTATTATAGTTGTCTTATGTTAATAGTGCTTAATGATTAGTTTTAAATCTTAGTTTTCTATAATTTGTCTTAAAATCAGTGAAAAAACCAAAAATATTAGCTTAAGTAAAATAGCTTATTGTTCTGCTTATTTGTCTGCTTTGATTTGCTTATTAGGTTTGTTTGAATCTTATTATTATCTGGTATCTAAACTTTGATCATTAAATTCAAATTTTATAAGTCAAAAATGAACTTGAGTGAAATAAGGGGGTGTTTGGGTCAAGCAGTACTAACTAAAGTTAGTACTGCTTGAGGCCATTTTATCCTTTGGTTTTCATTTGAAATTCCATATTTGGGTTTATAAGTGCAGGATTTATGTGTTGAATTAGGTTTGATTAAGTTTTCATAAGATTTCTAATTGTTAATTTGGAATCTGTGATCATTAAGTCATTTCTAGTTGCATTTTAAGCTCAAGTAGGTTTTAGCTAAGTTAGTGTCTTATTTCATATTTAGTTTATGGTCTTTTATGTGTAGAGATCAAGTTTTTATGTCTGCATTTGTTGGATTTAAGAATTAAGCCTTCTTTGGTTGCAAACTACATCAGCAGTGATAAACACCAAACAACCATTTTCTAGTTTAAATATCAGAAGGTAATTGTAGGAGTTTGGGCTTGATATTTAGCATACTAGTAGGTTTAAGGTCAATGTCAATCTGTCTCAACTTATTTTGTACCTAAAAGTTCATTTGCTTATTTGTCTTTAAGCTCAAAACTCGCTATTTGTCTTTTTAAAAGTTTACTCAGTATATACTAAGTACAATAAGCTGTTTTCAAGACACTTTTTCATTGAGTAATTGATTTTCAAAATGATTTTTAAAAGCTGTTTCATGTAGCTTTTGGTTAAGGTTTAAGATGGTATAAGCTAGAAAGTCATAAGGATCCATTAACTTATAGGAAATTAAGCTTAAAGTTCCCCTTAGGGACTATTTGGTTAACAGTTTCCACCAAAGTGCTTATTTGAGCATTTTAGCTTATTGCTTATTGATTTTGTTTATTTTCTGTTTAAAACTAGCTTATTAGATTAAAATTTAGTTGTCATTAGCTTAATAGGGTCAAGCTTAGCTTATTTAGTCTTTTCATATAAATTTTTTTTTAAAAAAACCATAAAATAGCAATTGGCTTTTTCATTGTGCTTTTTCTTTGCTTATTTGTATTTTAAAATGACTTTTCTCTGCAGTTTTAAGTAGCTTTTAGGCCAGGCTTTAAGTAGGAATAAAGCTTATCTTTATAAGGTTCTGTCTTTAAGCATAAAAGTAAGCTCAAAGTCAGCACTTTGTCTGTTTTGAAATCTGTGGATTCCCATGAATGCTTATTTTGTTTTTCATCTTATAGCCTTTAGTCCTGTGCTTAATTCTAGTCAAATTTAGCTTATTAGGATAATGTTAGCCTTATAATAGCTTATTCAATCCTAGTCTTAGCTTATTCTAGTTTTTGAGCTTATTAAGTTTTGAAAAATACCAAAAACTTAGTTAAACTTAGTATTTTTCAAAATTAGTTGCTTTTATAAAAGTTGTTTCTTCCTAGCTTTTCTAAAACTTTGTTTTTTGAAGTTTTCAAAAATAAAAAAAACAAAAAAAAAACAAGAGGCCATGGAGTCGAACCCATGACCTCCTGTTTCACACACCAACGCCTCAAACACACCTCACATAACCATCTGTGCTACATTAGCTCATCCGTTAGAGTTTCTTTTCATTTAATTCTTATACACATTTTAGGCATTTTAGTATAATAAGCTGTTTTGGCTTATTATTCAGCTTATTTGATAAGCTGTTTTTACGAGCTTATTTTTCCTAGATTCCTCATTGTTCAAGCTTTTTTTAGTAATTTTTTTAGGATTTTTATAAATAGTTTAGTATTTTTAAACATTTAATTTTGATAAAATCATTTTTAATTCATAAAAAAGTCAAAAAATATAATTCTTTTTTAGAAAATTTTCTTTTAACATTTAGGACTTAG
>BQNB010079779.1:0-30136 GCA_026074375.1 Tanacetum coccineum | reverse complement strand
TGATATGAAAGTAGAAGCTAAGAGTTCGAGTTCAGGTTCTTGTGGAAAGTTTATTGAAGTGGTTATCATGTTAATATTGATTGGAAGTTACTACTGCTTAATACATGGTTACTACTGCTCAACAAACGTTAATACTGCTAGTTAGTAGTTAATACTGCTAGTGTATTTTTACTACTGCTCGACAAAAGTTAATACTGCTAGTTAGTAGTTAATACTGCTAGTGTATTTTTACTACTGCTCAACCATTTTAATGCTGCTCTTCATTATTACTACTGCTTGGTATTGATTACTACTGTTAGTCATTTTTAGTGCTGCTCTTCATGGATGGTACTACATGGTATTCGTTACTACTGTTGGTTAGTCATTCGTACAGATTCTTATGGTTGATTCTATTACTTTTGGTCGTGAGATGGTTAACATATTGGTTTCAGGGGAAGAATATGATAAAGTGTTTAACCATTTGGATATGTTAAATGCACCATTTGAGGGGAAGGTTTTCACTTGTGTAAAACAAGTTAAACCTTATTACTACTTCAAAGTCATTATTACTACTGTGAGTTTAAGTTTCTACTACTTGAATTCATTATTCTTATTGTGTGTCATGGAGGGTAATTTGAGACATTGGAAAGCTTGGATTAGAAGTTTAATATATGGTTTGTAGTTGTAAAGATCAAAGATGCCATATGTTCACAGTCCCCCTAATGGATAATGACAAAAAGCGGGAGATGTTACAAAGATTGTTTGATATGATTTGCATTTTATGTTGGAATAGGACTGACTTGTATTGTTGTATCCAAATTGTTCATGTCAGCCATTGCACCATCATCATCATTATTTCTTGAGAAGTTAAATATGCTATAATCTTGCAACGCAGGCATATTTGGATCAAATGGAAGTTCAATGCTTGTTTTTCCACCAACAACATTAACTTCATTTATGCTAGCAGCATTAACATTGTTAGTGCTATTAACATTATCTTCCTTCTCTTAATCATTAAATTCACTGTCTTTTCTTAGATCTTTGTTGGGAATTATTGATTTGATGATACAAAAGCACTTGCTCAAAAGGATAAAGAATGACACAAAAGGATCAAAGTTGACAATATGGAATTCTAAAAAAGATGGAGGATTCTAAAATATTTGCTTAAAAGATAAAGATCAAAGATTAGGAAAGATTTAGTTTCCTAATACAATTAAGATTCCTTTGTAAGTCTTATGGACTCTCTATATATAAAGAGATCCATAGACATTGTTTGTGTGTGTGTGTTATGCGTGTGATTGTATGTGCACAAGTAAAGATGTAGACGTCTAGAGTATGTGGTTTAGCCCTAAGGTCAAGGTGTTCTTGATCCTGTTACAGTTAGGTAACCGTTCTATACTGATCATATAGAATTAGGGCTTGTATGAATGTAAAACCTTGTTCAATAACATTGTTCTTGTTTTAAATCCACTGTGCAAATTTATATCTTTGTTATTATATTCCTAGTTGAGTCTAAAACAATTCTCAACAATTGGTATCAGAGCCATGTGGCTCTTGATATAAGATCTACAAGGTTTTACAAATTGAAGATAAGAAAGTAAAGAGTTTTTGGTTTTCGATAACTGATCAAATTCGGTAATATTAGGGTTTTGTTATAAACCCTAATTCAGTAAAACAGTTGTTTGGTTTTTGGTTACACGAATTTAAGGTTTTCATAATAAGGGTTTCGTGTTTCTGGTTTTTCGGCAACAAGAGAAATTCGGTGAAGTTAGGGTTTTTTAAACAATCAAATTCGGTAAACTAGAAAAGCAGAAGTTGGTGTCGATCTTTAGAGCTAGAAGTCTCACAAAGGTTGCAAGGTCTGAAAAAAAAAAAAAAAAAAATAAGAAAAAAAAAAAGAAAAAAAAAAAAAAAAGAGAACATAAGAAAACGTGCGAGAACGTCTAAAAAGAACGAAAACGTGCGAAAACAGACGAAAACACGCGAAAGCGTACGAAAACGTGCGAAAGCGGACGAAAACGTACAAAAACGTATAAGAACGTAAAAATGTAAAAAAGATGTTAGTACTGTTAGTTTTGTTCGATATTGGATGATACATGATTTGGATCTCGGATTGGATCAGATTGAAGAAGGCTATTATTTTTGGGATTAATTGACTGAATTGATTACGAAGACAAATGTTTATCACTTATTTAAAGTTGAAGTGGAATTTCACGAGTGCGTGTTCTTATCATATCTTAAATTCGAGTTTGGTTAGATTATGACTTTGAAGATAACTTGTTTGTGCTTAAAATCGATGTTGACGAAGACTTATCAAATCTAGCAATGTGTGATCTACAAACTTTTGGTGCTTAATGCTCACATTTGCTATCACTTAAAGGAGTTACGTTGTAATGCTTAGTGTCTCATTTGGATGAGGATTTTGTCAAGAGATTAAGGTCTACTTATACTTCAAGGAATTACATATGAGTTTGGAGTCACGTGGATAGTACAAGACATAAGACACAAGTTTAGGTTATTCTACTTTAGCATCAAGTTTGTTATACTGAGTTTTCTCCATCAATAGTCATTACAAAGAGCCAACAGAATAAGAGATTCAAGAGATGGTTAACATATTGGTTTCAGGAGAAGCATATGATAAAGTGTTTAACCATTTGGATATGTCACATGCACCACTTGAGGGGAAGGTTATATTCTTACTACTGCTAAATCATTATTACTACTGCTAGTTTAAGTTTCTACTACCTGAATTCATTAATCTTATTATGCATCATGGAGGGTAATTTGAGACATTAGAAAGCTTGAATTAGATGTGTTAAATAAGTTTTGTATTTATAAAGATCAAAGTTTGCAAATGTTTCAACAAGTCCCCTAATGGATACTTACAAAATAGGAAGTATGTTACAAATATGAATATGATATGTATTGCAACGTACTTTTAAGTTGGTGGCATGGGCATGGAACAAGATGTTGAATACAACATTGTTTGAAGAAGTATCACAAGTTCAAAGGGAAATCAATAATTAGAGGGGAATAAGTGAAGATTGTTACATTCCATGGAAGATCAGATTGGCTGGAAGATTCAGCAACCGTGGATTCATCTTGGAATCAGTTTACAATTTGTTTTGTCATCATCAAATAGGGGAAGATTGTTGGGAATTATTGATTTGATGATACAAAAGAACTTGCTCAAAAGGATAAAGAATGAAACAAAAGGATCAAAGTCGACAATATGGAATTCTACAAAAGATGGAGGATTCTAAAAGATTTGCTTAAAAGATAAAGATCAAAGATTAGGAAGATTTAGTTTCCTAATACAATTAGGTTTCCTTTGTAAGTCTTATGGACTCTCTATATAAAGAGATCCCTAGACATTGTTTTAGTGTGTGATTGTATGTGCACAAGTAAAGATGTAGACGTCTAGAGTATGTGGTTTAGCCTCAAGATCAAAGTGTCTTTGATCCTGTTACAGTTAGGTAACCGTTCTATATTGATCACATAGAATTGGGGCTTGTATGTGAATGTAAACCTTGTGATAATAACATTGTTCTTTATTTATATTCCGTTGCGTATCAATACTTTGTTATTTTCGATCATAGTAAGATTTAAACGATTCTCCACAATTGGTATCAAAGCCATATGGATCTTGATCTAGAATCACAGTTTTAGGTATAAGGTGTCCCCCCCCCCGAAGGGGTTATTCTGTTTATCGGTACATTCAATTTAGTGAAACATAAATTCGGTAAAACAGAAAGTATGGTTTTTTGGTTTACAAGATTCAAGGGTTTTTATGATTTAAGGTTTAAGTTCTTACTGATTTGAAGACATAGGTTGAAGGAAGATACCATTGGAACTGATTAACAACGAAAAGAGAAGTAAAACTTGTATTCTCACAAGATCCTTGTATTCTTAACGATATGATGCTAAGACGAAGAAAGAAAAGCTTGGAAGACAAATATCCAACCAGGTTTGGTTTATTGGATTTGCATACTTGAATGTTGCTGTGGATGAAACCCTAGCTAGATTTGGGGAGTCACACTTTGTGTTGACGATGAACCTTAGTTAGGTTATTAGAGGTGTCGAATTCTTCTTGCAAAGATTCTGATTGATTAATTGTTTAATTCTTCTTCCTGTTTAATTGTTGATTCCAATGAAGAAGAAGGTTCTTATCAATCAAGTTTTACATCAATGAGGTCTTGATGTTCGGTTTTCTTAGACACCAAGATGCAGTAAGTATCACAAAGGTTTGAAGAAGAAGGTTATGCGTAACCCTAATTTAGGGTTCATTATTGTATTAGTCGTAGCACAACATAAGTATAACATAAGAATGGCGACACCAATGGCAGAAGACACAATAACATTCTACGACGACCAGCTTACATTCGTTGAATAAGCAGTTGCTTTATTTTGATGAAGTCTTTGGAGTTTTTGGCTGCTTCGTGTTTATAACTGGTATTGAATGCCAGTATATACTTAATGCTGCTTCGTATGTTCAACATTAGTGCTGCCAAGACTTAATGCTGCTAGTTATATGTTTCTGCGTTTATGCTGTCAAGGAATACGTTAGTACTGCCAACTATTCATAATTAGTGTTGTTAAGTAAGTTAATGTTGCTCGTTAGATGTTAGTGCTGCTGTCATTGGAAGTTATTATTGTTAGACGTGTTTCTGCTGCTAGGGTTTTCGGTTGTTGAGCACAAGTTAAGGGTTTTGGCTTAAACTTCAAATGGAATGACACATGATGAGATTTACTAGAAGCTTGCATCACAACAGGTTACTTGTCTAAGTTTTGGACAGGAAAGACACATGGTTTACAAGCTACGTGTTGATTTTGTTTTGACGGTTGTTTTACTCAGAAGCTCGACACAAGGTTTGCTTAAGGATTTTATGTTTACTGCTGTTGTGAAACTTTTGGAAGTGTGTTCAAGATTAATAGGTTCGAATCTCAAAAGAAATAAATTTGGTGAGTTTTTGATCATTCTCGGACATGGTGGAAAAGATGGACCATTAGTTTTGTTCGTTATTGTATAACATACAGTTTGGATCTCGGATTGGATCAGATAGAAAAAGGCTTTTATTTTTGAGATTAATTGCAAAAAAAATTTGGTTACGGGGATAATTCTTTATCATTTATTTGACATTGAAGTGGAATTTCATAAGTACGTGTTCTTATCATATCTTAAAGTCGAGGTTGGATAATGACTTTGAAGATAACTTGTTCGAGCTTAAAATCGATGTTGACGAAGACTTGTCAAATCTAGCAATGTGTGATCTACAAACTTATGGTGCTCAATGCGCACATTTGCTATCACTTAAAGGAGTTACGTTGTAGTGCTCAGTGTCTCATTTAGATGAGGATTTTGTCAAGAGATTGAGGTCTACTTATATATCATCAGTATGAGTTTGGAGTCACGTGGATAGTACAAGACATAAGACACAAGTTTGGGTTATTCTACTTCAGCATCAAGTTTGTAATACTGAGTTTTCTCCATCAGTAATCATTACAAAGAGCCAACAGAATAAGAGATTCAAGAGATGGTTAACATATTGGTTTTAGGGGAAGCATATGATAAAGTGTTTAACCATTTGGATATGTTACATGCACCACTTGAGGGGAAGGTTTTGATTCTTACTACTGCTAAGTCATTATTACTACTGCTAGTTTAAGTTTCTACTGCTTGAATTCATTTATCTTATTATGCGTCATGGAGGGTAATTTGAGACATTGGAAAGCTTGGATTAGAAGTTTGATATATGGTTTGTAGTTGTAAAGATCAAAGTTGCATATGTTCACAAGTCCCCTAATGGATAATGACAAAAAGGGGAAGATGTTACAAAGATGATATTATTTGCAACTTATTATGTGTGGTGGCATGGCATGGAACAAGATGTTGAAGACTTCATTGTGTTGAAGAAGTATCAACAAGTTCAAAGGAAATCTTAAGTTAAGGGGAAGATTGAAGATTGTTTCATTCATGGAAGATCAGATTTGAAGATGAAGATTGCTGAAGATTAAGCTACTATGGATCATCTTGGAATCAGTTTACAGTTTGTTTTGTCATCATCAAATAGGGGAAGATTGTTGGGAATTATTGATTTGATGATACAAAAGAACTTGCTCAAAAGGATAAAGAATGAAACAAAAGGATCAAAGTCGACAATATGGAATTCTACAAAAGATGGAGGATTCTAAAAGATTTGCTTAAAAGATAAAGATCAAAGATTAGGAAAGATTTAGTTTCCTAATACAATTAAGATTCCTTTGTAAGTCTTATGGACTCTCTATATAAAGAGATCCCTAGACATAGTTTATGTGTGTGATTGTGTGCACCAAAACGTGTGTGTGTATCCTATAGGTGTGATGTAGACGTCTAGTGTGGTTTAGCTCTAAGATCAAAGGTTTCTTTGATCCTGTTACAGTTAGGTAACCGTTCTATACTGATCATATAGAATTAGGGCTTGTATGAATGTAAAACCTTGTTCAATAACATTGTTCTTTTATTTATATTCCGCTGCGTATCTACATACTTTGTTATTTTTGATCCTATGAGCTTTAATCGATTCTTAACAATATCTCTGCTTCGGATAACTTGGTGACTCTTCGTATCCCGAAAGCTGTATCGCATTTCATCTGAGCCGCTGCCTATGAATGTACATTTCATGGATTCTCTGCAAGCATCTTTCACTTTAAAAATGAGTACAACTCAAATACCTTCAAGGGACAAGACCCCTAGTAATACCATCCCTTCGCACATCCTCCTCCCGGAATACGTAATACATATCTGAACCAGGGTAATAGCTGTAGCTTAAGTAGGTCGTACTAACTAAATCTGCCCATAACATCTTTGGAGCCTCTGCACGAACCCCGCGCTCTCTGCTCTGAATGTTCGGCTCAATCTTTCAGCAACACCAAACTGTAGAGGTGTTTCCGGGACCATTTCAGCATCACAATCCCGTTCTCGACACAAAACTTAATCAGTCAGCTATTATACTCTCCACCATTATCAAACTTCAAACACTTCACCTGAAGGTTTGCATTATACCTACTGCAACTCCTGTTGCAGTCTTCGATAACAGTATCATAGTAACGGGATCCTCATATTGATGCAATAAATGTAGGGCCATAGCCTTCTGTATGAACTTGCTCCAACCTCTGCAGTTTCCTTGTCTTCTTTGACATTATGAAGAAAAGATTCTTCTACTTCCCCAAACCACCTGGCTTACAGAAGTAGATATCTACCTTTCGTACATCTGGAACGTTGCCTTTGGAAGCTAACATGCTCATACCAATCCTGCTCATATCACCAAGTCTCTAGTGCTACAGAGCTGCACTACCACTACCATCAATAATTGCATCAATCCCCTCGGGGTGTACCTCAACCATATACAGGCTTCCACGTTTGTTCCCATGAGCTACCACAAAACTACCTTTAGTAACCTTCCACTTCTGATCTCTGAAGCCTACGTGGTAACCTTCCTCATCAAGCTGCCCAACTGAGATTAACCTTCTCTTTAGGCTTGGAATGTACCTAACATTTGTTAGAGTCTAACTTGTACTAAAAGAAGTTTTGAGGACAACATCCCCAACGCCTGCAATGTCTAGAGTCTTGTCATCTGCTAAACGAACCTTATCGGAGCGTAGCTTGAACCTTTCTAACTCTTCTTTGCAATAGGTAGCATGGAACGATGCACCAGAATCCATAATACGATCCTCAACCGTATTCTCAACGCAACATACCAATGCGTCATCAGAATCTCTAGCTGCCTGGTTAACCTCCTTATCCCTGGAGGCTACAAGCTTCGAATACTGATTCTGAAAGTGGCCCTTCTGGTTGCAATTCTAACATGTGATATTCTGCTTGTACTTTATCTCTCCTATCTTCCATGATTTCGACTTGTTTCTGTTCTGCTTTATGCCCTTTGTCGTACCCTCTGCCCATGTATTTGTCCTCTGCACTTAACAAATAATTCGTATATTCTCTGTATTGTCTTCCAACGGATATCTTCAACAAAGAATTAAATCTCGAATCCCTTTGAACGTTAGCTTAGTAGTTCTATACGAACCACTAACTGCTATAACAGTGCTTGACCAACTCTAGGGCTACGAAGATAATAATAACAAAGCCTTCATACATGTAGGTTTGGCTTTTGCCAAAGGCTCCTAAAGCTTCTTCTGATATAGAGAGTCTTCGATCTACATCTTACAGAAACCGAAATCATAACCATCATACTGTCGATCATTAACTTACCGTCTTCTACCTTTGTTTATCGTAGCCTGGCTCTGATACCACTTTGTTAGGGTATATGGCACTTGCACACACTTCTGTACAGACCTTTGTACGGTATATAGCTCCTGCACACACCGCCCGAACAAATAAAGAATACAAACAAGGCTTACGGAAGATAAATGCGGAATATAATCGACATATGATATAACGTGGTATCCACGACTATGATAGTCGTGGCAGTCCACGGGAACCAGAGAGATATTATTAAGCTCTGAGCTAAACTGCTTAGGCTCGTGGCAAACTGCACGATCCCCAATATATTCATTTTTTCATAAGAGGTTTTATCCAAAGTATCCGTGACAGGATAAACCAAAGTATCCTACCGGAGAATAAACCAATGTATTCTCCACCCGAAAATAAATAAAAAACAATAAATTTTGATGATGACATCGAAATCATGCGTCGGGATTAATCTTTATCCATGCAACAACATCAAAGGAAAAGAAAACATAATCATAAAGGCAAAACATGTAATTTTTTTTTGATAAAGAAAGAGATAAATGACGACGACTAGGGTTTGACGGGGTGAAATAAAAGAGACTGCTCAACTTAGCCACCTAGGTTTGAGGATCAGACCCGCTCCGATACCATGTTGAACATTGAAAACCCTGTGGATTATGATATTTTTATTTCACACATTATTGTAATGTACATAGTTATAGAAAACTAATGGACTTAACTCACAAGGCGGACTTGGGCCAACTAACCTATCACCTAATAGTTAGGTGTCTCTTAAATCTTAATGATTGCGAGTTGAATTAAGCGTGGATAATCGGTAGTTTAATAGGCGTAGAGTATGTTAGATTGGATGTTGTCTATATCTTTGCCTTCAAAAATTACAAACTGTTATTGAACATGATTCGAATACAGATTGCACATGATATATTTCAACTTTTCTCGTGTGTTATGATCTCTAATGTTTATAACACGATCGATATCGTTTAGGGAATTTCATGTTATATTTATTTTATCATGCTGAATAAGAACGATTGTTGTGTAACTATTAGATAACTTAATTATCAAAAAGCAAATAAGTAATATCTAAATAAAATGTCCATAAAAAAAATAGTCATATTTTTAGACACTTAGAATGCAAGGCACCTTCAAACAACAACAATTGTAACTTCTCTTCTAATCAAACCTTAGGACACCCCAACCATCAGCTGGTATGCTTTCCTCCAAAATAACCCCTTTCAAAACCACCTCATTGTTCCACCATCTCATCCATCACAAATTTCTAAAATTTGTATTGTGTCATGGCTGCCCTCTTTACAGGCTCCCATGATCACCCTGAGCACGACACACAACCAACCATATGCAAAGTTTGTGGTGATGAGATAGGTCGTAAGGAGAATGTCGACTTGTTTGTTGCTTGTCATGAGTGCAAGTTCCCTGTTTGTAAGCCTTGTTATGTTTATGAAAGAAGTGAAGGGAACCAATGTTGTCCTACAACGTAGAATGTTCGCTATAAACGTCATAAAGGTAATTATCAGTTTTTCTAAAAAAATGTTTGGTACTTGTTAGTGTGAGTTGGGTTGGTTATAATGTGTGGAGTTGTGTTGTGAGTAGGTTGTCCGCGAGTTATTGGCGATGGTGAAGATAGTGATGATGGAGATGATTTTGAGGACGAGTTTCAGTTAAAGAGTCATCAAGAAACCCGAGATCAGAATCATGTGGATAATCCATCGGTAATTCAACTTAACGCCATTTTTATGTAAAAATGTATCTCTTAAGCTGAAATAGTAGTCTGATTTATTTATTCTTCAAGTAATTATAAAAAAACATGATATGATGGTAGCCGCTTGATTTTAGAATCATATGTAAGCTTTGATACCATGTATGTCTGTTTGATTCAAATTTTCATACTTGCCCAAATAACCCTCAAAGTAGATGTGAAATTATAAATACATGTAACGTGAGAACGAGTTCGTTTAAAAATGTGAAAAAACTTAGTAAGTATCTTCAAGTGTCTACTATTTAGACGGTTGATATAAAGATCCCGAGAACAAAAATATATTATAACGTCAACTCGAGCCATTTTAAAATCCTCAAAAGTTTTTGCATGTTTTGACCCAAACCCATTCTCTAACAGTCTGATATGTCCATTCGACAGGAAAATGATGACTCTCAAGCTCCAAAACAGAACAATACCAATGGCTTTGCTTTCTCCTACGCAGGGAGTGGTACGAAAATATTTTTACTTTAGGATTTAATCTAAATGAAGCCTCTAGACGACTTTTAATATGTAACTCCATATCACGTTTTGTATACAGTTGTTGGAAAAGATTTCGATGGTGAAAGAGACGAAGAATGGAAAGATCGAGTACAGAAATGGAAAACTAGGCAAGAAAAGAGAGGCCTCGTGACAAAAACTGACGATGGTGGAAATGATCCAGGCGAAGAAGATGATTTTCTGTAAGGGTTTGGATTCGTGTTTTTCAAATTGATTATCTGATTCACGCTATCAAGTAGTAGATAATGATTTTTTAGTACTTGGTAATTGGTATACTAAATCTGATTTTTGTGATTAGCTGATTATTTGGAAGTAGCCGCAATAAAACCGATTTTGATTATTTGATTAGAGTTTTAGGAATGTTGCTAAAGACCAAGACATGATACTTATTTAAGTTTTTTACAAATCACAGCATTCTGATGCAGTTGTTTGTTTACAATTAATTATCTAATTCCTTGATAGCAATGCAGCATGGCTGATGCTCGACAAACATTGTGGCGAAACTGTCCCAATTTCTTCGAAGTTTTTAATTAACCATAACCGTAATAGTCATCATACTTTGTCTCATAATACTCATATTCTTTTTCCGTTTTCGGATCTTGACACAGCTTAGACAGCGTACCACTATGGATCATTTCTGTCATATGTGAAATTATGGTTCTGCGTTATCATGGATCTGGACCAGTTTCCCAAAATGGTTCCAATAAACTGTGAAACTTACCCTTGACAGCCTCTCCTTAAGGTGTTGAGCGTTGAGGGGTTGAAACCCAACGGTCCTCTTGCTGTGGACTTTTTGTCAGTTCAGTTGAACACACTTAAGGAACCACTACTTTTACCCGAAACAGGTTTTATCGATTTTGTCGGTTAGATACAACGGAGATAGTGAAGTTGTTATGGGTCGGAATGATGGGTGCTGCTATGTTGCTTTTTGATAAGGTTATCAGAAACCGCGGAGTTTGCTAGACGATGGTTTCCATGCTAAAAAGTTATAGTTATCGAGCGAGAGCTCTACGAGTAAAGTATTATTTCTCGGAAAAGTTTGATATCTGAAAGGATAAATGTGCAGCCTACATTTGTTAAGGACCGTTAGAGCAGGAAGGTAAGTGGACATTGTTGACAACTGTTAATAGTGTTTTTTTAGTATCTTCTTTATTAAATTGATTCTTTTCTGTAGAGAGAGTATGTGGGAGTTCTAAGGTGCGAATTAACGCATTGGTGGCAAAGGCTATGAAAAAACCAGAAGAAGGTTGGGTTATGCAAGACGGGACTCCATGGCCCGGGAATGACAGTCGAGATCATCCTGGAATGATTCAGGTATCGTCTTTGAGTTCAAACTCATTTATCCTATCCTTGTGTTTGGTGAAAATAATAGAAATCTACTAAGGACGAATTATGTAACATGGGTTTGAACCAATTTTGACCATAGGTCAATCCTATGGACTGCAAAACTCAAGCTAAAAAATTAACCCGAAAACCTTGATTAACAGGTTTATCTTGGAAGTGGAGGTTATGCACTTGATGTGGAAGGAAAGGAGTTGCCTAAATTGGTTTACGTTTCTCGTGAAAAACGACCTGGTTATAACCATCACAAGAAAGCTGGAGCCATGAACGCCCTTGTAAGTATAAAGCAAAAACCGACAATATATCTGTCAGTCACACATCATGTTGATTGGACTGATTGTTCTGTATGGTTTATCAGATTCTCGGTGTCTGAGTGCTTACAAATGCACCATTTATGTTGAATCTGGATTGCGATCATTACATCAACAACAGCAAAGCTGTAAGGGAAGCAATGTGCTTCTTAATGGATCCACAGCTGGGTAAAAAGCTCTGCTATGTCCAATTCCCACAACGATTCGACGGTATTGATCGGCACGATCGTTATGCCAATCGCAACATTGTATTCTTTGATGTAAGTTTCAATACCCTTCAAGAGATGGCAATTTTGACCCATTTACTTCAATGAAAATGTAAATTGGAGCTCGACATGCGTCCAAGGTTGTAAAGTAACTTGAAAGCTGTATTCAATTTTGTAATTAAACTAATACATCTAAAGCACTAATAGTTGTTTGTACACAGTAAGTATTATGGTTGAACCTATCTCTACCAGTAATTATTCAGTTTTGACCCATTACCATAAACTTAGGAATTCCCACCCTTTTGCCATTTATAAATTGTTCCTATTTCTTCATGATCAAAATGAGAGGACTTGACGAGTATCCAAGGCCCAGGGTATGTTGGGGACGGATGTGTGGTTTAATGACAGGCATTATATGGATACGGTCCCCCCAGTGTCAGAAAAAGACAGAAGTTGACTGTGATTGCTGCCTTCATGGTGCTGCTAGTTTCTGCGGGTCAAGGAAAAGTCAAAGCGATTAAGTCAAGTCTAAAAAAAGAAAGGGTTCAAAGCTTTTCTAGGGTTGGGGGTAAACTTAGAGGCAAAATTGATATGTCTCGAAAAAGTCGTCTGGGGCCCAGTTTATGATTTGAGGAGATCGAAGAAGGGTTGAGGGTTATGTGACTGGGTGAGAAATCGTCATTAATGTCTCAACAGATATGTTTGAAAAATCGGTTTGCATTTCAACCGGATTTTTATAAGTGACAGACTTTGATGGAAACCGGAGGGTGGTATTCCTGAAGGACATAACAGTAAATTTCATTGATTAATGAAGTTGTCATGTCAATAGCTGCGGTATGAACCGAGAAAACTGAATGGGGCAATGAGGTACATTGATGTTGTACTCTTTTATTTCTTAGACCTGAAATACTACGAGGGTTCTATAATTGGGAGACAGGTTTGGATAATGGTAAAAAATGGTAAACTTTATTGCAAAACCCAATTCGAATGACTTTTGACTTGTTTGACCCAAGTAACATGTTTAACGTTAGTTTTATAGTTTTACATTTTTACTTAATGGTTTTGACCCGTCTACGGTTAAATCTAAACCAAATCAACCTATTTATAAATAAACCGGGCTTAGGGACAGGCACGGCTAGTCTGGGGCTGATTTCGGGCGAGGCTCTGAACCAATACTCAGTCTGAACTAGGACTGGTCGAGCATTTGAATAACGAGCCCAGGCCTAATCAGACAGGGAACTTTTTAACCTGATCTTAGGCCGGGTCGAGAACTGGAATTCAGTTTCGACTGATGTGCCACCCAAGGGAAATGTAATATTATATCAGACTGACCTTTATACCTTTTTTCCACCAGATTGGATGGATTTATGGGATCGGTCACTGTAAGATATCTGGTGGGATTAAAGATGCATTGCAGGGGTGGAAGTCAGTTTTACTGTATGCCAAAAAGGCCCCGCGTTTTTTATGGGGTTGCACCATTATTGTGTATGATTCGGTATGCAACCAAGTGCTTCGGTGGGCTTTAGGTTCAGTTGAGATTTTCATGAGCCGTCATTGCCCGCTTTGGTATGCGTGGGGCGGAAAGTTGAAAACACTAGAAAGGCTTGCTTATATCAACACCATTGTTTACCCTTTCACTTCAATCCCCTTACTTGCATATTGTACGCTTCCTGCTGTCTGTCTTCTCACTGGAAAGTTCATCATCCCAACGGTAATATACTATATTACTTAGTTCAAAAACAAGGGCACGTCATTATCTAATTATGGTTTAATATCCATTTTTGCAGCTAAACAATTCTTGCAAGATGTGGATTCTTGCTCTTTCTTTGTATTTCGTTCATAGTAAACATGTGTACTCGAACTAGATGGAGTCATGTTAGCATCATCCAGATGGTGGAAAACGAGCAATTTTGGGTTATCGGTGGTGTCTCAGCCCATCTTTTCGCTGTTTTCCAAGGCCTTCTAAAGGTTCTTGGTGGTGTCGACACTAATTTCACAGTCACATCAAAAGCAGCAGATGATGCTGAGTTCGGGGAGCTGTACTTGTTCAAATGGACCACACTACTGATCCCACCAACAACTCTAATAATCATGAACATGGTTGGAGTCGTGGCGGGAGTATCTGATGCAATCAACAATGGGTATGGGTCGTGGGGGCCATTGTTTGGGAAACTGTTCTTTTCGTTCTGGGTCATTCTTCATCTATATCCTTTCCTAAAGGGTCTGATGGGCAGGCAAAACAGGACTCCAACTATTGTTGTTTTGTGGTCGATTCTTTTGGCTTCGATCTTCTCGTTGGTCTGGGTTAGGATTGACCCGTTCTTGCCAAAACAGTCCGGACCGATTCTTAAACAATGCGGGGTGGAATGCTAGAGCACGTACCGTTACAAGATAATTTGGCTGAATGATTTGAGCGAGTATTGTAGAAATTTTGCAAAGATTTGGATACAAGAACATAATGTTTGTTTGAATTGAGTATACGTTTATATAAGTACTATATCTTTTTCCATTTTGGAAACTCAATTCTTTGGTGCTTACTCGAAATTTTCCAGAAAAATTGTCCGTCTTTCTATTTTCTTAAATCAATTTTCTTGTAACAAAATTATACTCTGGCTATGTTTCCAATCATGATAATATAACTTTAAAAAGTTGTGTCATCGTAGTTGTCTATCTTGTTAATTCATTTGTGTCATTGTTGGCCATCGTTCCAACATTGGCTACAAATCACGAATCTGGAGTGTGTGTATATGTATCGCTCTATCCGTTTCAAACTCATTGTTCCAAGACAAAAAAAATTAAAAGTGACAAAATAGGTGTGGGCCAGGTGATGTTGGCAAGGGTCTAATTGTTTTTTTTTTAAAGCTAAAGATATATTAAGAGCATGATCTTGATATTAGGATCTTACGATTTTACGATACTACAAAGCAAAAACGATCCGGATTCTACATAGGATCTTTGTATGCTTAAGATCTTATAGGATCCCGATCTTGACCATAAGATCTTCTCCGATCTGATCTTACTTTTCTCGAACCAGAAACTAAAGAATTACAAATTTATGGGTTGTGTTTTGTAGAATTTAAAAAACAACATGTTAATCTTCTTAAACATTTCATAATTCATTGTTTCTTATGACAACCGTTTCTTGGAAGTCTTTCATATTATTTGTGTTTATAAATATATAATAATTTGTAGGATTTGTATAATATACAAAGACTATAAGACACAATGGAAATTAAGTTTAGGATCTTAAGATCCTGATCGATTTTTATGATTCGATCTTGGAAAGAAGAAAACGATTTTGGGTAGGATCCCGATCTTGAAAACCTTGATTAAGAGAGGACTTCCGTGCGAAGAAATAAAAAATGGGGGAACAGGAACGAAGCAACACAAGTGATCAAGATCCACGGCTACTGGCAAAAAAAAACGAATAGCTATTGTAGTCAATGGGTTATATTGTATTTTAGTCTAAACGAGAAAAAATAGTGTCCGCGTGTTGCGGCGGGTTTAATTTTATTTTGGTTGTCGAAGATATTACTAGTTGAATAATCGAGCATTGGTGTTGAAATTCCTAGCAAACGTTTAAACGGACAATTTAACATAGATCTGTAAATAGAATCTTTTCTTCATTTATTTTTTAGTATTAATTTTCTTATATCACTCTTTGTTTGACCATATTAATTTCATATATACCAAAAGTGAAACCATATTGAACGCATAATATTCAATGTTTTTGAGCATATTTGTGGTACATATAAATTTCCTATCTTTAAAAATAGTAGATTGTAAATTGCCCATTTTTTAAAATAACTTTTAAGGGTATTTTAAAATTATTATGTAGATTAAGGGTGTATTTTTAAAGTTTTTTTAAATTAAATTTTAACATATTTTATAAACTCATACGAACGTTTAAATTATATCAATAATATTGTTTTGAAAATTTCTTTTTTTAACAATTTTTTTTCCAACTTGGGCTGCCCCGTTTTTGGGCCACACTCTTTAGGCCACATGACATATGAGAAGGTTTTTGGCCCAGTCCATTATTACTATTTTATATCAAAAAATCTGATCAACATACGACGTTCGTATGTTGTCATGGGTCAAAATTTGCATCATGGGCTCAGCTGTTTTTTGGGCTCTCAGTTTGGGTCGGCCCATTTGCTTTTTTTTTACTTATTCAATATTTGTGGCGCGAGTATAATAACGTGAAATATACAAGTAGACAATATTAAAAAAAAGTTAGACCGGCTACAATAGAAACAAAAATATATTTAGAAAACGTACCTCGGGCATTTTTATCTTTACGGACTTAACACATATTCTAACGATTCAAAGTTCAGAAAAAAAAATATCGCGAAAAGATATTCGAATTTGCGACAAATACGGGGGGGAACCCCAATAGTGCATTGCTTCTGACGAGTTGTTGAAAGAAATGCCAGTGAAATATAATACATGTGTTGAATACAAGTCAGGCCCCGTCGCAATACGCGCTACTGGTGGACATTCCAACTTAATATTCGTTCGAAATCGATTCGCAAAAACGTATGCCTCGCTGCAACGCGCGGTTATTTGCTTCGTGAACGTCATTTAGTATTTTTGTTGCGATGTGAATGCAAATTACATAGACATGAATGGATGTGGATATAATAGTCGGGTCTAGTGGATTGGGTCTAGGATATCTATTTATGTTTTGAGTAAAAATAATAATAATATATTTTTTTACTTTTTCAGTTTAAATAATAAAAAAGTTAAAAATAAATAATTTGACCCGCTAGACCCGTTAGTTAATTGTATATAAATGCATTTATATCAAATAAGCACTAGACTCATCAATCATATTTATGAAGACTTAACTAGTCTCTTCCTCTAATTGATATTTACCCAATTAAACTCATGTTTAACGAATAAGTCTCAAATTGCCACATATAAAAAAATACAGTTTTAGAAAAATGTGACCACTACCCTCTTCAACCAATCAAATATCATCTCACATACTAAACTATTTTTGATTGGTTGACGTAAGAAGAAGACTATTATTTTAGGATGTTGGATAAAAAAAGACAAACAAACCTTGTACGCCAACGCGGAATATTGACTCAAAGTAACCACACACGTAACCTCAAACGTTACATTGTATAATTAATGAATGAGTAAGGAATAATTTACAAACTAGCACCCCCCACACCTATATTTGTTAGGTCACTTTTTATGTAATTGTATCACACATTGTTAAAGGTTAAACTCATAGAGATTGAAGAGAGGAAGTAAAGATAATGAAAAGGAAAATGTATTAGAGGAGAAGTGTGATACAGTGAGGGGTGTGTTTATTCTTCACTTACTTACGTTCATATCCTTCTTTGCAAGGAATGTATTTAATAGTGTTTGATAGAACATACCTTATTTTCCTTATAAACTTGACTAACTATGCTCTATTACCATAACTAATAAATGTAAATTATCTAAAACTAATACAATTTAAATTAGACCAAACACTTTTTATTTTTTAAATCTCCCCCTCAAGGGTCGATATTCTGGGTGCTCCCTCCTTTGTTGTTGTGGTCTTCTATTCAGTTACATGTTCATTCTATCTCTGTGTATTCTCGATACTTCAAACGTTCTTGATTATACTCTCATAGAACTTAGTCACACTCTGCACATCTTCATTGACTTGAGAGGGAGGGTCTTTGTAAACTATGTCTTCACATTCAAGTTGTATTATTGACTCTTCTCAAATTACCCTCTTAAAGTGGCATCGCATTACTTTGGTTTAGCATCTATATCATAACCTTCTTTCCTTACTTATATTCTCGTATTATCAACGCCAACGAAAGGAAGTTTCTTTTGATTCTATATGGTATCTTATCGTCAATACTAGTGAATGTGAGTTTTGGTGCAGTAGGTTGACTTTGTATTTGATTGCTTTTCATCCAAGCGGGCGGGGATGGATATATCATGAACTCTTTCCAAGATAACACTTACTTTCTGATATAGACGTTCATATGACATTGAGGTATCCCAGTCTCCCAATACCTTTATCTTTCCATTCATGCCAATAAGATACAGTCTTTTCTATGTTTAATTCTTGTTCTAATACTTGTTTCTGATCTGACGAAGGAACTCATTCCTCTCATCAGCTCGTTTTAAACAATATCTACTTACATGAACTCTCTGCCATAACCTTGATCATACTGAATTCTGATTACTTCTACAATCTTCTGATATGAGTAGACTTCATCAGCATTTGATCTTTTTTGCTAACCGTCCTTTGTTGTAAGAAATATTAGCCCACATGCTTTTCCAATGTTGAACATCATATCGTGCTTCTAGCTTAAACACCTGAATTACTTTTATACAATCTGCGGATTTAAGTTCTAGCAAGGTTCCAAAATTTTTTATTTTTTTTCTTTGTGGGGGGGATAAAACATAACAAATAAAAAGGAACATAGCATGTATCGTGTGCAGTGATAGAACATACTTCCTTATTTCAGAAATCTCATACTTCAAATTATAAAAGATCTTTGTTATACAAATGCCTTGGTGGATAATTTGGATTTCTTTCACACCCTTGGTATATTGGAGATGGTTTGTTAGGAACTTGTACAATCAACTCTTCTGCCCTAGTTTCCCATTGATGCGTTTAGTCGTTAGGACTTTCTACAAGAGTTTTACATCTATTCTAGGCAGAGCATCTAATCGTTGTAGTAGTAGTATAGGCCACAGTACTCGGGGGTCTGTTATCGTTCACTCGGGGAATAGGTTGGGAAGGATTGATCATGGTCTATCAGAGCTCTAAGGGTTGAGAGAAGATTATTTTTGTGTTTTTATATTTTATGGAATGCAGGTAAATAATTTTATTTTGAGAGGTGGTTGGGTTGAGCTATTTGCTAATTATAAAGCTTCGCTAACTTGGTGATAACAATAAGATTAAAAGGATGTGCTTATTTTTATTCTTGTATTACTCCCTAGATGCTTCTTTAGTGTTGTTGCCTTGTCACCTTGTGATGATATGTGTAAACTATTTCCAAGTCATGAACTGAATTACACGAACCGCCGTCTATTTGTTTTTACGTTATAGAGCAACGCACACTAAGGTGGTATGAAAAACTATTACTGGCCCTAGGAGCTCACTAAAGAGCATGTGAGAATATATTATAAGGGTATCAAAACCATATTTAGGGGGCAAGGTAGTATAAAGACTGATACCCGATGGTATCCTTTCTACACAATCATGTTTCCCTATACATATCAACATGCTGTATAGACAAAAGCTGTTTTTCTTGAGATCCTAACATGCAACATACATCACAAGAAGCAACACCACTATGTTCTTCATTCTAGGTTTTCATACAATCATAAAGTAAACTCAATAGAAGGTTTAGCCAAGCATAATTAAAGAATAAAGCAGGAGCATAGATAGATCAAACAACACATTAGACATATTGAATGATTAAATAAACCTTACTTGATTAAAACATGAGTTGGAGGAAGTACAATAGGGTTTTTAGGCCCTAAATTGTCCCTAACAACTGCTAAACGAACTAGGGTTCGTACTCTCTTTTTTTCTAAAGTTACACCACTCAAACTCCTATATTAGAGTTTGTTTATATAGGAAAATGTTTGTGACGAAGTAGCGTTTTAATCGTGTACGCCGTCTTTGAAAGAGATTATTAATGGGCTAGGTTGTATGCTCTAACGCCGTTGTAGATATCTTGTGACAGCAGTATTGTTCTTTCTTGGTGAGGTGTCTTCGTTGTATTTGTGACGCGTATCTGCCAATATAGAGACATTCTTGATCAATGTTGGTGTTAGGTATGTAGTCTTGTCCGTTTCTATATTGCAAATGTGCACCAAGTCCGTGTAATTACTTCCAATTGCCTTTTCCAAATAGAAATACTTTGATAAATGGAAGATTAAAGTACCTATTTTGGGCTATAAAATGGCACATCTTAGGGGGTTAATCGATGATATGATCCTTCTATTTATTATTAAAATTAGTTTATTAGTTTGCACTCTATTACATTTTCTTAGTCTAATTAGTTGTTTCACTATATTTATGTTTTCTTAGTCAAGAAGTCTAGGATATCTTTTATTATAAATAGGGCATTAGGATTGTAATATTATTATGTGGAATGAATATGAAGTATTGATTTATTTATCAATTGGGGGGTCGGTTTATCTCATTAATATAAACCATCGGGGGGTCGGTTTATCCCATCAACATAAACCATCTATCTTGTTTATTTTCTTCTTTTTATTCCATTATCGATTCGGTTCGTATCAATTGGTATCAGAGCTGTTTCGATTCTAGGGTTTCAAAAAACAATACTATTCATCAGATCACTATTCATCCAATCACTATTCACATCCATAAATTACTAACAAAGATTATTGATCAGCCATGACGAAGATCAATGATGTTGAAGCCAATTTGGAGCAATTCAAATCGGAGACCCTTGCATGGCAAAAAGAAACATCAAATCGCTTTGATCGGATGCAAGAATCGATTGACAAGAATAAAGCGAATGCTGATAGGACATTTCGTCAGTGCTGTTGAAGCTCTTAAAACCTACAAAACCAACCACAACCCTTCCGCCACTATTTTTCACCCACGATTTGAGGAAAAGAGCGTGAGAACATGTTGATACAGTTGACAAGGTGTTAAAAGAAGCCGTTTTATAATCGATGATGTTACAAAAGTTGTTGATTCTTTAAGGGAACAAGGAGAATATGATTGGCAGTCCCCTTGTGAACCTGATTTGCAATATATTCAAGGACACGCTGATTGCTTTGTAATCTTAAAAACCACACATGGCATGTGACACTGGGAGGGTCGAGGGCGATGCTCAAAATCTAAGTTACTGGTTTCATTTGGGAATGTCTTTAAATGTTATAATGTGCTGCATTTGGTGGTGGTCTAAGGGTTAGGAAGCAATTATAAGAGAAGTGGGCTGGAATTTTATTCTACTATAATCCTTGTTGTGCAACTGGAACCAAATATTTTGTATGGACATCTCTTTGAACAAAGAATGACTTGGGATCCCGAAAATCACGTGAGGCAGGATTTTGAATCAACATCTTAGGACAAGGTGTTTTTTTGGTGGCATGAGTGTTATTGTATGTTCATGCTATTATTATTAAAATTAGTGTTTTTAGTTTCTTCTATTCATTTTCTTAGTCTTTTTTAGTAGTTTCCTTTATTATGTTTTCTTATTATCTTTGATCTATATATAGGCATTGGAGTGTAATATTATTATTGGGAATGAATATGAATCGTATTGATTTATTTATCACATTGGGGGGTGGTTTTTCTCATTAATATTTACCCATCGGTCTTGGGTCGGTTTATCCCATCAACATAAACCATCTATCTTGTTTATTTTCTTCTTTTTATTCCATTATCGATTCAGTTCGTATCAAACGACCCCGAAAAAGTGTATAAAATGACACCTCGTCAAATACTCCTACACTTGGGATTTGCTTGTCCTCAAGCAAATGGGCTTTTCTACCTAACAATAACAATTATGAGAGTCATTTGACCTACTCTTTAAACTTATTCTACAACACACATTCTAGGACCTCTGTAATTATATAGCCACGGGAAAAGTATTTTACTAGCACCTCACATAAGTGTTTAGGGATTCTCTCTTTCACTCGGTTGTATAATAAATTATAACATATGGGGAAATAGAAAATCAACACTCATTACCTGTCATAGCATATAAATTACCATAGGCTTGATAAAGGATCAAACCTCCACCGCTAGGTGCAAGTATTATTCATTACTATCTAAGAGGTCTTTATAAAGGGTTGTGGGGTGTAGGTGTAAGATAACATATAATGGAAACGGAAATAGATGGGATACATTTGGGTGGATTTGGGTGAATTTGGAGTGGAAGGGTTAGCTAATTATTTACACGAATACACGTTGGTTTGGTTGCTAAGCCAAGACTCAGACGAAGATTTACAAACTTACACAAACTATACTTCTCAATCTCTCTCTTTTTTTCTTTTCTCTTTTTATTGAAAATTTAATAAAATACATCACATAGGGTTTATTTACGTAACCCCATACATTGTGCTTTTTACTTATGCTCGATATTTACCAATCTAAAAATAATGACCCGTATTGAGCGTGGATCTATCAAAATAACATGAGATTATTTGACAAAATAAGGGGGGTATTGACTTAACTTATCTTCCGCATTCTTCCGCAAATAAATACTACCATGTATCCCAATCGGTCCCAAAAATGTTTGTACAAGGATAATCGGAATTAGCAACCGTCGTTTGTACTCAAATAATTATCTTGGTGTTAAACAATATAATGTATTAAAAGTGTAGTACAATTTATGTTGGCTAAGGCTTTTTGAGTGTTAACGATTGGTTGAAGGTTAACAATTGCTCTTTATTAATAGGTCGGATTAACATATAAAATTATCGTAGAACCGTAAATAATAAGGATAGGCTCAGAGGGTGTATTACTTGGGGTATCTGCACTAAGGATAAGTGTATGGCAAGGGTGTAGGATATTTATATGATCGGTGTGACCATCATTACAACTACCAGTTTTAAACATTGGGTTTAATCCTAATGCCTATTTATTAAGCAAATCCTAATACTTTCTATGCGGTCTCGGGATGCACACAATACAAGTTCTAGAAATTTAATATGCTTAACGGTAACACTCTCTATTATCCTTAAATATATCCACAATAACAATGTGCTTAGTAATAAGGCGACATAATACGGCATCCTCATCCGTAACAACGGATAGACACACAATGATTGCTCATCTCATTATACTCGTATACAAGCTAATGGTTAATTTTTAAGGGCGAACTCACATTGTGCGGGGTCGATCGAATTTTGTGGGTTTTTTGTTGCTAGTAATATAAATTCCTATCATGAGACGCTAATAATTACTTGGGTTTTCGGTCAGTATGTGTCATAAAAAAATTTTAAATTTTGGTTAAAATTACCTTTTATGCTATGTTTCGATATATTACCCATCATTTTAAGGGGCAAAGCAAATGGCAATTGAAAGAATAGTTTCTAAGGCTTATTTTCCCCTACACTTAAGTTGAACATTGTCCCATTGTTCTCTAAAAGTAACCGTTTTGAAAAAAATAAAGGATAAGAATACAATGTCAATTTACGAAACTAGTACTCCCCTGAGTTTGCCTCATAATAATAGAGAAGTAAAATATGACTGCGATTTACTGGTTAAATCGTCCTCCGAGAATCATCCAATGAAACTTCCTAAGAACTTCCAAGCTTCTTCTCATTCAAATTTTAAACCTGTTATTAAAGACAAAGACAACTAATACCAAGATAAAATGTAGCGGAGTTCTAAATATACAATGATGATTTAGGTTCGACTCGATAGTTAGGATGAGAGGAATTGTTAAACTCATTAGGTATTCTGAGGGTTTATAAAATAGAAAAGATAAATATATTAGATGTTATGCAAGATTTAATTTTAAAAAATAATAAAACTTACGTTTTCTTTGACCTGGGCGTTTGACGCCGTTAGGGTTTGTGGACCCGTCATCAGGTTGACGTATCGAAGTTGACGCGTTGAGTGTTAATCGTAAACGCCGTCTCCACAGTATGAGGGAAAACGAAATTTGTTTTTTTTTTGATGAAACTTTTTCTCGCACTTGAAATCCTATTCGTTAATTCCTGTTAAAAATGACTGCATAAAACCTTGAGATTTAACAATTTAATCATATGACTTCGAAACTAGACGCGAATTAACTGACAATACATTTTAACTTGTTTGAATTTGGCGAAAAAGCAAATAAAATCCCTACACTTATTATTTGCAAAATACCTTTGATTGAAATTAAAGAAGAGGTTAAAGATCTTTACAAGCATGATCTATCAAGATTCAAACATAAATAACAAAATATGAAGAATTAAACACTTTTGGTCTCTCCTAATTGCGAGAAAAGTAAATTGGGTTGCCTCCCAAGAAGCGCTTTTCTTTATTAACGAGTCTTGTAGCTAGACTCGAAGTCACACGTCCTTACGTGACTTCTCCTCCATCATCAATTCCTGTTAGGTATTCGGGTCCAAGCTTAATAGTATCTCTATAAAACTCATCTTCTAAGTCGGATGGCCTCCTACATCCTCTATCATAGTCATTCTCACTGAGTATTACCATAGATGATAATAAGTCATGACCCTCCCTAGACAATTCGCTCCTCTCTGGGTCCTTATATCTTGTTTTAAAGGTAATCTCTTTAATCCCATATGTGAAAGTCATTAATCCGTATTTCCTGTTTGTAGCTAGGCAGGCGGTCTCAACGAAGGGTCGTCCAAATACTACGTTTGACAAGCTCGGATCAATATTGGTCTCAATACTTTTCAGGATGGTGAAATCCATGACGTATCTCTTGTTTCCTATAAATATGTGCATATCCCTTCCTAGTCCTATGAAATTTCTTCCTATATACTCTCTACCCTTCCCCATTTTCTTATTAAGTTATATTATATCCATGGGACGATAATGTTAATGGGTAGGTCGATATTAATGTATGCGTTAGCCATAAATTTGTGTCCAATCATGCAGGGGATCTTAAGGTTTATTTGGTCACCCTTTTTTATCCTAAAGTCATAATTAAGCGAGCATTTAGGCATCTCCTTAATCAGCGATTCATAAACCGATTTCTCAATTCGTTTGTGTCAACTAAATTCTAGAGGTTTCTTCAACATCATGCCCTTCTATTTCATCGTCATTCTGTTAGGCCTAGATTAGTTGTAACTTTTGCTCTAGTTTGCGTTGTTATCCCCTTTTCTCATGGTGTATCATGTGATTGGTGTTCTTCGAGGCTCCTTTCTTTTCGTTTCACGTCACGCTCATTAATTGAGGTTACTTTTGGGCTGCTCTAGGGTGGATTGTGTTGACGTTTAATTAAGCTATGGATTTGTGTTGAGCATTACAGGTCCATTGTTGGTGGTAAGATTGACCTGACGAAAAAATGGGTGAAGTCCCCAGCTTAGGGTTCTTAACCCCGGTATCGCTAGGTAGTTGCAAGTTATTTGATCGGTTGATGGCTTTAACACAATGTCATTTTTTTGGTCATCTACCTTGTTTTTGTTTGAAATTCGGCTTCAAAAATTGGACAATTCTTGCGTACTTAGATGCATGATATTCGGAAACCAGTCCTTTATTTTTGATGATTGTATAATTTTGAGGAGGTTGTTGAAAGGAACCGGTTCGGGAGTAGAACCATTGGGTTTGAAGCGGTTAGGGGGGGTTTGAGATATATTATTTTGGGAATTTTGGGTGGTCTCCACTAAGGTTTGGTGGACTTTTCCACGGTCGGATTATTGGTGTCACAAAGGTTGTTTGCGCGGGCTTGAAAGTATACCACTTACCTCCTCTTCATCGGTACACCGCGGATGCGTAGTTAACAAAGGCTTGTTCGGGGTCTTTGCATACCCCCCCATTACTGAGTGTCGCACATGGGGACACTTCAGATTTCACATAGGGTAGTGATTTTACTTTACTTGTGTTAGGTTGTGGATTTTAGTTTTAGAAAGTTAAAACAAATGAAACGATTGAAACAAAAAAAAATTAAGCCGTAACCAATAAGCTCAAATAAGCACCACAACAAAAACACTAATGGAACCAAGATGGAACCATGGCTCTTGATACAATTGTAGGTTCCTATAATTCCACACTATATGAACTAGAGAGAGAAAGTTAGAGAGAGAGATGGTTGGGAGAAAACTATAGAAAAACACACTAAATTATGTGTGTAAAATGATTCAACCAACACCCTCTCCATGTGTGGAGAGAGCTTTTATACAAAGGGTAAACCGGGCTTTCCATGGGCTTGCCATGGGCTTTCTATGCTTGGGCCCGGTTAGCTTACTAAATAATACATAAAATTGTCTAACTATTACAAAGGCTCGTGAGATCGATAATGATTGTCACTTCACTAAAAACTGAATTCCTAACAGAAACGAGTAGTAAGATCCTCCCATGTGGTGATGGATCCTGCTGGAAGACGTTCAAACCAGTTGCTAGCTTGATCGCGAAGGGAAAATTGAAATAAACGCAGGCGCGTTCTTTCCCTGTTTTCATCGTCAAGGTCAAGTGAGTCCATAAGTTTTAAGAAATCCTTTAGGTGTTGGTTTGGATCCTCGGACCGAAGTCTGTGGAATGAGCATCCGTTTTGCACCAACCGGATGGTGTTGGATCGAAAAGGTACTACGTTGTTCCCTACAAGGAGCTCAATGGTATTCTTGTAGCCTTCGTGGCTAGGTTTGGAGTAATCTCCAAGACTACGGATAGGATTCGTGTCTCCCATGGTGGTTGACGAGAATGGATTATGAAACAGTTAACACAAAGAAAAGATAGACTACGAGAAAGCAAATATACGGAATTAAAGTCTCACTTGAAAGGATTCAAGCGAGTAGAACTAAGTTAAACTGTTATTAAAACCTAACTATTACCCATGCAACAACGCTAAAAACCTGATGCGGTCGTCGTAGGACTTCAACAAGAAGTTTTACAACTCCCTAGGCAGAGTACCTAACCATTGTAGTAGTAGTATAGGCAAGACTCGGGGGTTGTTATCGTTCTCTAGGGGAATAGGTTGGGAAGGCTTGATCACGGTCTAACAGAATTCTAGGGGTTGAAAGAAGATTATTTTTGTGTTTTTATATTTTATGAAAGCAAGTAAATCTATGGTTTGAGAGGTTGGTTTGTTTAACCATTAACTAAACTTTTATATAATCATAATTGGTGATAACTGTATGGATTTTTTAAATGTTTCATGCAGTACTTATCAGATTGTTCTCCATTATCATGTCATGCCTTGTCTCACGTTTGATGTAGTTGAGTTGTAAGTATTTCCTAGGTCATGTTCGGATGACACGTAAACCCGCCGTCTATTTAATATTCGTTAAGACCAACGATCTAGTATGGTCAGTATGAAGACTTTTACAAAGGCCCCCATTAGAGGTATATTAAAATGTGTGCTGAATAATATCTTAAGAGGGATCAACCATATAAGGGGGTAAGGTGGTATGAAGACTGTTACCCGATTGTATCCTTTCTACGCACTCGCGTTTCCCTAGACGTGTCTACAGCGATATAGACAAAAGCTGGATTTCTAAAGCCTAACGCGCACATTCATCAACAAGAAGCAACAGTAATAGGATCTACAATTTTACTTTCATACAATCATAATAAAATACAAAGGGGGGTTTAGCCTAGCATGTTAAGGATAAAGCAAGAACATAGATTAATCACACAACACATAGACATATTGAATAATTAATGAATAACACTCTTACTTGATATCCATGGATAGAAGGTAGTTATAATAGGGTTTTGAGGCCCTAAAAACGACCTTTAAAGCTGCTACAAAGACTAGGGTTCGTCTTCCAAAAATTATACAAAGTTACACACTTAAAACCCTAAAATCGATTTGTATATATAGAGATATCGCTGTGACAGCGTCGTGTTGAAGTCCTGACGCCGTCGCTACGTGGATGATTCTAGATCCTCTTTAAGTCGGCCACGTCCTGACGTCGTCGCTAGATCTCTGACGCCGTCACTGGATAGATCATGACGGCGTCGCTTTATGCCTGCGACGCCGTCTCCACGCTCTGTGAACAATACTTCTTTATGGATTTGGTGTAGGTCCGTAATCTTGTCCGTTTCTTCTCCAAATGAGCCCAAGTCACGTGTATTTCCTCCAAATGCCATCAAAGTGCTAAAAACCTAAAAACAAACGATTAAGCACATAATCTGGGCATATTTGCATGATTTAGGGGATTAAATGACCCCGAAATAGTGTATAAAGTGACACCTCATCACAACTGAAGGACCAGCAACATTGTTGCCTTTTGGCTTGTTACTATCATTCACCTTGAGGGACTCCTCAATGCACAGATGACTGCCCAACTCAACAAGAGTTAACTCTTCCTTGAGATGTTTCAAGGTGTGCTTGAAATCTTTCCAAGAAGGAGGAAGTTTGTCAATGATACAAGAGACCTGAATGGCCTCATTCATGTTCATCTTATGTTGTGTAAACCTTTCAAGTATACCAAGAAGTTCATTGTATTGTTCCATAACTGGTCTTGAATCGATCATTTTGTAATTGGTAAAATTACTAACAGGGAACTTCTTACTTGATGCATCATTAGCCATATATTTGGCCCCCAAGGAATCCTGTAGTTCTTTGGAAGATTCAACATTCTTGTAAATATCAAATAAAGAATTAGACATACCATTGAGGATTAAACCTCTATAGACATAGTCATCATTGTCCCACTTAACCATTTTCCTAATTTGTTCCACGGTTGCATCATCACCACCATCTTCAGGAATAGGAGTAGTCAGCACATACACCACACTCATGCTGGAAAGCAAGAAGTGCATCTTCTTCTGACATCTTCTAAAGTTCACCCCTTCAAACTTGTCAAACTTGGCAAAGTTTGAAGTCATGTGTTTCATAGCAGCAGCAGCCATTGATTATCACAAAATAATCTTCTTTGATTGTTGTTGTTGTGTGTCCCAGATCAGGATGAAGACAATCAATAGCCTAGCTAATTACCAAAGATGGTTACCGCATATCACTTGAAGTCATGTAATCACTTTCCAAAGAAGATTATTCGACCCTTTGCTTGGTTATCACGAATACCTCCTTGGGATAAAACCAAGTGTTGTTCTTGCTTTAGGCACAAATCAAGAACACTACGTTTCTATGTGTTTGGTTTTTTGTTTATTTTTATATGCAATTGTGATCTCTATTTATAGGGGAAATACTCAAAACATAGTCAATAGAATTAATGAGAGATTGATGGCCAATTAATCTATTCCATAATTATCCTCCATAATTTAAGAATTAGTTGTTACATGACCAATATAAATGTGGTCATTGAATGCAGTCAAACCTGCCACTTAAATAGGCAAAAGTTGTTACAAATATTTAATGTAATCAAACCTGCCACTTAAATGTTTGTAACCACCCATTTAATATAACCTTTAAAAGAGTCAGGGAAAATCAGTGACTTGATAGGTGTACACTCCGTACCTCCAAACTCATTTTCAAGTATGACACAATTCCTATAATTGCACTAAATTTCCAACATTGTCGAACACTCGATTTTTTCTTACCATCATCCATGTTGACCACTCGATATATAAGATCCTTGAAATAGACATCGAATTGTACACATTAAGCTTTGCCAAAAAAAGAAAAACAAGAGTAACACTAAATGAAACGAATTGTTATCTAATGTGTATCTGATTAAAGTTTATATAAACCAAGTGATTAAAAGAAGAAAACAATATCCGATGTTAGTTCATGATAAAAATTAAAAAGCATGTTTTTAAATTGAATATATGTACCTTAAGTTCACTTGCGGCTGCTATTTGTGGTTTTTGATCGATCCTTAGTAGTATGATTTTCATGACATCGTTCCATTTATATATGAGGCCCGTAATACATGCTATTCTTTTCCTAATAAATCTACTATTCGAAATTTGAAGTTCCATTCATCTTATATTCATAGTTAATCGTAAATAATTTTGTTTGAGCTAAGTTAAGTTAAATAGCTAAAGTAACCACTTGAGTTTACGTGAAGGTACTGTTAGTCATATTTGTAATGGGCTAGGCCCGGCTATTCTAGTATGTTAGGTCATTTCATTGTACATATGTTCGGTTGATCATAATGAATGTGTTAGGAAAATATTGTAAACGGACTTAATACTGTTAGTATTAAAGTTAAGTCTGTTAGTTATAGTTAGTACTGATAA
>BQNB010079778.1:9090-30137 GCA_026074375.1 Tanacetum coccineum | reverse complement strand
GAGATTGAATAATGCACCTGTGTGGAAACATGTAGAAAACATTCCCTCATTTGTTCCTAGACCAGCCTATGTTCCTACTAGTAGCAGGAACAGACCAACATCTGTTCCTGCTGGTAGTAGGAACATACCAACATCTGTTCCTGCTGGTAGGCCATTTCCTGCTGGTAGTAGGTATAGACCAACATCTGTTCCTGCTGGTAGGCCATTTCCTGCTGGTTGGCATAATCCTGCTGCTAGACCTATGACCAGACCAAAAAGCCTGTGATGAATATAGAGCACTAATGTAATCAAAAGTAACTCTGTGAGAGACTCTAAAAAAACAATCTATTGTTCACGCAGAAAATAAACAATAGTGCTAAAGAAGAATTACTAAAAACAATACTTTGATCCTCTATGGATCTTTTCTATTAATCGTAAATGTGTTTCTTGATTGTTCAATCCCCCCTCAAAACTAAACCGTGTGGTTTCATTTATAGATATGAAACCCTAAACTAATTCTCCTAGAATTCCGTTTTCATGAGTTTATCTATTACTTCTCATGTCTATCCATACTAGAACTTATCCCAGAGTCACTACGTTACTCTACTAGGACCAATAACATAACCAGCAGGAACTATATACCTGCCAGTAGGAACTTTAATACTAACAGTAGCAATTACTCTACCAGTAGGAACTACATACCTACCAGTAGGAACTAATAAATACAAATATACCCAACATGTAATCATAGATGTAAAAAATCTTTTAGTTGGGTAGATTGACTTAAAAACCCGCATCTTGTTACTTTGTAATTTCTAGCTTCTTACTAGTCTTTTTGTTTCAATAAAATCCGCCGTTCAAAAAAAAATTAACCTGTAGTGAGATGACTCTTGTCTACAATGTTGTTTTTAGTTGTTTGTATATACGTTTTTAAAATTAATTTTGTCTTAGAGATCTTTTTTGAACATATTATATCTATATACTATGATGCGGTTAAAACGCTGCCGTTTTGGCAGCTCCGCTACAGTACCCGGCCTATTGGGCTCCCATTTTGGGCCGGCCCATTTGACAATTTTTTTTAAGTAGGCAACTTTAAAAAAAAATTGCTCGGCACAAAATAGAATTTTTTTTTACAAAAGTACTGATTTTTTCAGATCAAAAAATATCTGCGACATGAGGCCAAACGCATAAGCCCATATAAAAAAACTATTAAACATGAGACCGAAAAAATAAACCCGCACAAAATAATATAAAAAAATTGCTCGGCACAAAATAGGAAAAAAAATTACAAAAGTATTGATTTATTCAGATCAAAAAATACCCACGACATGACACCCAACACATAAGCCCATATAAAAAAACAAACTATTAAACATGAGACCGAAAAAATAAACCAGCAAAAAAAAATTAATGCCCCGCAGCAACGCGCGGACAATCATGCTTGTTAATATATATACTAAAGGGGGAAAAAACGATGTCGTATTGACATCGCTTGCTACAGTTCCATTTCTTTTGGGCTCCCAGTTTGGGCCGGCCCATTTGGGTTTTTTTTTCTTTTTTTAAGTAGGCAATGAATAAATTTAAAAAAAAATTATTGCCACAAAATAGGAGAAAAAAATTATATTACAAAAGTACCGATTTATTCAGATCAAAAAATACCCGCGAAAAAATCTTCGATATAAGCCCATATAAGAAAAAAAACAAACTATTAAACATGAGACCGAAAAAATAAACCCGCACAAAAAAAAACTCCAGCAACGCGAATTAAAAAAAACCGTATAGCCAAAAAAAACAAACTTTTAAACATGAGGCCAAACACATAAGCCCATATAAGGAAAAAACAAACTATTAAACACGAGACTGAAAAAATAAACCCGCACAAAAAAAAAAAAAAATTAACGCCCCGCAACAACGCGCGAAAAATTAATGTCCCGCAGCAGCGCGCAGGTAATCATGCTTGTTGTATACTATGCTTGTGTGGCTACTAAGCTCAATAAGGCCTAATATCAAATGCCGATTTATTAAGCCTAACATTTAAGAGAGGCCCAAGATCGAAACTGTATATTTACTTATATACATACTAAAAGTTGTTCACTGGACTGCTGGTGAATTCAACCTAAAGTCATTCGGCCCAAAAAACCGAAAATCGAAACCGAACTAAACTGAAAACAATCGAACCGAACTAATAACCGGATCGAATTTGCCAAAACCGAACCGAACTACAAATTCGGTTTTCGGGTTGAATATGGGTTTGATAATCAAAACCGAAAACTGAACTTATATAAATATATATATTTTATATATTTATATATATATAATAACCACTAAAATTTTATCATAATATAAAAAACATTTTTTATGCTTGAATTTTTTTTTGCTAAATATCTATGTAATTATTATTTTTTGTAAATAAATTGTGTAATTCAGGTTATTCGAGTCAACCCGAAAACCGAACTGAATTCGAATTCGGTTTTCATTTCGATTCGGTTAAATTCTAGTTCGGTTTGGTTTTCAAATTGACTCAAAAAAAGTTATTTAACCAAATTGTTAGGAATTCACTTTACGTGACGACATTTACAGAATTACCATTGTTTACCATATCACCACACACAGGGACTAGTATAGACAACATAGGATTCTTATGTAATGTGTGGTGGTATAAATACCCCTCTATGGCTTCCATAGAGGGGTTGAGTCTTTTGTATCTTCCATTTTTATACATCTTATTTTACATTTAACTTTCTCTCTCTACTCTCTCTCACTAAAATGGCTATCATGTGGTTTGACTCACCAAGACCACCGGATCATAGTTTTCGTGTTTCTTTCAATTGGTATCAAGAGCCATGGCTACACACTCTTGGGTCGGGTTTATCTTTATGGTCCGTTTGGTCTAGTCACACTTTCAGATCTGTCATTATTGTATTCGTGTGTGTTTGATTCGTGGTTTCGTTGTTCAAGCTTATTTCGTATATCATTTTTTTGACAGCTTATTTTTTAAGTTTTTATAAGCTTATTTTCGAATTTTTTGGCTTATATCAATTTCTGGGTTCATCATCTTTGTGTTGCAACAGACATAGATCCAATATTTTAGTAACAAGGACGGTTGTACGTTTTGGTCTTTTGTGAAGGTCACCGATCTAGAGTACCGATCTAAGCAACCGAACGAGTTCAACCTTGTGACACAACCGATCTAGTATCACCGAACTAGTTGTTTCTTCATCAACCGAACAAGTATCAAGCTAAAAGGAACCGAACTAGTTGATTCTTAAGGAACCGAACTAGTTGATTCTTAAGAAACCGAACTAACAAAGATTGAAGGAACCGAACTAGTAAACTTTTAAAGTGGAACCGATCTAGTCACGAGCTATATGAGCCGATCTAGTTTCTTCACAAGCAACCGATCTAGTCTTTTTCATAAGCAACCGAACTAGTCAAGTTCCAATAAAGAACCGATCTAGTCATTTTTGTTATAGAACCGATCTAGACATTTTCATGTTGGAACCGATCTAAACCCAACCGAGTCAACTCGGTAATTACCGAGTTGACCCGGGTCAACTCACTGAGTTGGGACAGAAATGAAGAAGGAGAGGACACAGACTTGAAACATCATACTTCATTACAACAATTTACAACAACCAAACAACATCATTAACAAACTACAACAGCCTACGTCATTCTCTACACCATCAAATCCATATAATCTCAAGAACCCCTCGTCACAATCAATAACAACAATAACCACAACCTCGCATCATCCAACAAATCCAAATACTATCCCATCATGACTTGAATGATACAACAAGATCTCAGTTTTGTTATTTCGTGTCTTTCAATCACAACGACACCCACTACGGTTCAACACGAAATACTGATACATCACAGATTTATAAAAAGGCAAAGGCTTTTCTCTTTAATTTACGAAAATAAAGTTAGATCTATAACATTTGGGTTATGATCCTTCTTTGTTTCGATTACAAGACACACAAACAATACCTACCCGAGACCTCGTTTACAAGATCTTGAAGCTTAAAATCTCTTTGTCTTCATTGGATATATGTTGTAAAGGGCTGTTGTTGGTGCTTGGCTCAGCGTTAATAGAACCACAAAAGACAAGGTATAAGCTTCCGTGCCTTTGAAGGACTTCATCAGTTTGGTTCTTTGATTCACAAAAAGAAGAAAAATGGGTAATGGTATTTAGTGTCTGGGTTAACAGAGATAAAAGTTGAGAAGAGTGGATGTGTAGATGGGTATTACGTTTGAGGTGAGATATGGTAGATTTGTGTTTCCCAGAATTGAGAGGAGATGTAGAGGATGGGGCGGAGATAATGTGATTTAGGGAATGATACCTATGAGAATACAATAGGGTATAAAGATTCCTCTTATAATCTCTTAGTCTTAATGGTTTATAAAAAACGTGGGTCTAGTTTTTCTACAGGGCTTTTGTGCTTGAAAGAATACAATATCATGGGGCCGAGTACATAAATGAGTTGGGCTGGGGTATGTCAAAATTTAAGCAGGCCGATTATAATGGTAATGGATGGGATTGTTGGTTTGTTTTCATGGGCCAAAGGTTATAAGAATTGGACCGAGTATAAGATTTTGAGAGTTAATTGATTCTTATTAAAACTAAATTCGGCTAAATGATTCAGTTGGGATGATTTTTTGCCATATTTGGTTGTTAATGGATACATTTGAGATTAAATGCTTATCGGTTGCATTCAAGGTTTAAAATGACAAAGTGACATGATTTGTGACGAGACCAGGATCAATTTGGATAAAGATTCATGAAACTTAAAGGCTAGATTTGGAATTAATTTTTTGTGACTACGGAGTTGATCGGGTATCACTTATTTGAGATTGAAGTGGTATTTTACGTTGGCGTGTTCCATATTTTTATTCTTGAAGTCGGGTTGGCTGGAATGCATGACTCAATGATAACTTGCTTTGAGCTTAATTTAAAGTTGAAGACTTGTTTATCTAGTTCCAGCAGTCAATTGGTTGGATGAGGTTTGATGACCTTGGTAACTATCACTATAAAGAGTACGTTTAGTACTCCATTGTCACACGCTAAGACGTTGTGGATAATCGCAAGAGGTGATGAAAGTCTCATACTTTGGGAGGGGTATGGAGTACTAGAGATTTGCTTGGAGCAACAAATTACTCTACACCCGTTCTTCAACAAAGCGCAAGCTTAAGTCACAAAGCAGGAAATTCTAACTTTTGTTCTCAAGTTTGGTATATTGGGTTTTTACTTCATCAGTGTTACTTTTAATAGCCTAGCAAAACAATTGGTAAAATGAAAGCCAAGCAGAGGTTATGAGTAAGATATATCACAATTGATTCTCACGGATTAGATCTAAGCTAATTTATTCTTCACACAAATACTCAAGTAAATGTGCATCCAAGATGTTGTTGATTCCGACGTGTCAAAACCAGCAAGGGGGAAGGAGTAGATTCACCCCAGGATTCTTTGCCTTAAAAAGCTTGACATAGGGCATTTCCTTGATTTTTTTTTAAGTTAAGGCCATGCGGGGAAGAGAAATGCCATAACCGCAGAGAATATCAGCTCTTTAACTTGTGGATTTTGGGTGCATTTCTTCAGACACATGGGGGCAGCGATATCTTGAGAACTTTACATTTAACTTTCTCTCTCTACTCTCTCTTACTAAAATGGCTATCATGTGGTTTGACTCACCAAGACCACCGGATCATAGTTTTCGTGTTTCTTTCAATTATCCGAACAACCAATAACCGAACCGATCAACACCCTACAAAGTAATACGTAATATTTAAATTTATTATATCGATTTACCATACTTTTAAATGTCAACAACGGTGTTAATAATTAAGATGTATTTTAGGCTAAACGTAGTGGTGACCGCAGAGGACACCGCCACGTCAGCGCCAACTCAGTTTTCTCTCTCTTAGACCACACAGTGACCAAACACCCGTAGTGGTGACCGCACATGCGATCGAACAATTTTTTTTAAAAACATTACATTAATAATTAAACATTACAAATTAAAATACGGAAATAAAAATACACGGAAGAAAAGACAAAAAAAATTTACGGAAGATAAAAAATTACAGTAAATTAGTGTGCATTTGTTCGATGCCAAATGTGTTCCACTAGATCGGCTTTAAGATTAAGATGAGTTTCTTCGTCGTGTATTTCTCTGATAACTCGTAGCCTATCTTGTGCCGATCTTACGGGATCATCTTCACGATGTTGTTCCTCCGGATAAAAGTCGGGAGAGATTGCCTTTCCTTTTTCTTTGCGAATCATATTATGTAATATGATGCAAGTGTACATCAAATGCGTAATCCTTTTAAGACTCCTAGACCGTGCAGGAGTTCTTACGATAGCCCATTTTTTCTTTAGCACGCCAAACGCTCGTTCCACATCTTTTCTTGCTGCTTCATGCGCTTGCTTATATCTTATTCGCTTCACATCATTTGACCCTGGCTGCGAAATAGACTTCATAAGCACAGCCCATTCTGGATATATCCCGTCAGTAAGATAATATCCCCATTTATAAGTCACGTCGTTAGCCACGAATGGAACCTCTGGTGCTTTTCCTACTTTAAGATCATTTAAAACAGGGGATTGACGTAAAACGTTAACGTCATTGTTCGAACCTGCAACACCAAAGAAGGCGTGCCAAATCCATAAATCTTGTGAGGCAACCGCTTCTAACAAAATGAATGGCTCTGACCCGGAATCACCCCTACTGAATTGAGCACGATATGCTTGTGGACATTGAGCCCACGGCCATTTTGTACAGTCTATGCTGCCTATCATACCAGGAAACCCATGTTTGTTCTCGTGAAAAGCGTAGAGTTTTTCGACGTCAGTTTGCGTAGGCCTTCGCAAATACTCCTCGCCATATAACTCTATAACCCCGTTACAGAAATGCATCAAACAATCACGAGAAGTTTTTTCACCGATTTGTAAATATTCGTCTAGAGAATCTGGAACAGCAGCGTATGCTAGTTGGCGAATCGCGGAGGTACACTTCACTAAAGCAGAGATGCCAGCTTTTCCAACAGCATCACACCCTTCTTGAAAATAAGGGCAGTTAGCAGACAAATCTCGAACAATGCGGGTGAACAGCGATCGGTTCATTCGGAATCGTTTACGAAATAAATAGGCGTTGTAAAATGGTTTTTTAGCAAAGTAAGCTAGCACTAGACGGTCATGAGCACCGTAACGATCTCTAGGCATATAGCTTCGTTGGTATTTTTGGATTGTAGGAGTAGATGCTTGAATAACCAAAGCAGCGTCTATTAAAAAACCGGAGAGTAAACTATTCACTTCCGTTTCATCATCCGTATCATCGAAAAATAAACACTCGAAATTAATTTGAGACATAATGTTTGTAGTGTGTGTTTTTGATAAAACGTTATGTGTGTGAAAATAGGAAAGAGGATGTTGGGTTTTATAGAAAATAAAAATGGGTATGATTTTGTTTGATTTACTCGGTCTTCTGCACGACCGAAAGATTGCAAAGGTTGAGGGGGGAACGCGTCTGTTTTGGTCTTCGTAGTGGGAGGGAACGCGTCTGTTAAGTGCCACATGGGACGACCGACCGAGGTCGACCGTCCCATTACATTCAGTCTTATATCTTTTGTACACTGCAGTTTTTACTACCACGTACATTTTTAGAAACAACTGAAAGCACAAGCTGGCGTTTTCTTTCAAGCCGGTTTAATAAACTCTAATAAGTAAATAATTAAGGGGCAGTTTGTTTCATAGGTAGGTATGGAATAAAGTAATGTAATGATTCTATAATGCAGCTTTTTGGTTTACAATGAGACCCACTGTAATGAAAATATAAAACCACACCCATCGAATGAAAGACAGGAGAAAAGGCACCTTTCATAATTTTAATTGGTTTTTTATAGTTATTTTATTTTCCTCTCTTTACATGCGAGGTCAATCTAATTATTACTGTAATAAATATAGTACAAATAAATTCTGATTTTATATTACTATAATTTTTATAATGATATCATAAAGAAAACTCATTCACATTTCTCAAATCAATTAAACTCATAATCATTGTGATTCCAAGCAACAAACCAAGCGGGCCTTAAATATGTTTACTATATTATTCCAAGTGAATTTCATACTATATAAATATATATACCACATATTTTGTTAATCAAATAAGTCTCACCCCAACGATAAATGCTCTTAGTCAAATCATGTGAATTAGTCGGCCAAAAGATCAGAAACCATTATTATCCAAAAAAATGCTCAGTCAAATAAAATATATGTGTGGGCTACAAATCAGCCCGCCGCAACGCGCATGCACCTCCCCACTCATTTATACTACTTATAAAGAACGTATTTTTTTCTTAAAACTTGAACCTCGAAATTTAAATTAATTTAGTTTACCTAAATTATCTCTAAATAACATCCTTAATACATCTTAAACTTGATCAATTATAAACCTGACAACTTTTCAAAAACACACACTATTAATTTTAAAAACTGCCATTTTGTTCAAGAGTCGAACCTAAATTAAAATGTCGCAAGTATAATTATTTTTCGCTATACACCGTTGCTTTGCACGAATATTTGTCTAGTAAATTAAGAGTTTGCAAATTTGAACTTTTAGTTCGTGTAAGAACTTGTTTACAATCGTTTTCGTCCTTGAAAGTCATTTTCTAAAACACACGTATTATTAGGGGATAAATAGGCCCAAGTCCGATTTGTGGGTTTTGGATTTACTAGGTTTACTCTACTTTGTAATCTATAAATAATGGTCAATAATAAATCATAACGTGCGGGGTTTTCATTGTCTAATATCGTATCTGAGCGGGTCTGATCCTCAGACCTAGGTGGCTAAGTTAAGCCGCCTCCCCTAAACTACCCTGTCAAACCCTAGGCGCGAACCGTTTAACCCTTAAAAAAATCTAAAAAACAAAAAAAAAACATATTCATCTATCAAATCATTTAACCCTTTTTTTCATATAATAATCAAAACCTTTTTTATCGACATTATGAAGGATTCAAATAAGGAGGTGAAGGCCTTGACAACTCCTTATGATATATCAAGAACACAAATCATCGAATATGTGGAGACTGGTTTGACCATCTGATACGACCCTTGCGGATAGTATCGGGATAGTAGCACCACTTCAAGCGTGTGCGGGCTCCTTAAGAAGAGGGGAAGAAGATTTAGAGATTTATTGGCATAAACATTGATTGAATAATAAAAGATTACAACGAGTATTTATAATAGTTAAATGAGCCATAGGCCTATTATGGGCTATTATGACCTTCCTAAACAAATAGTCAAACATATTAAATACTTTCTTAATACAACTCAATACATATCCTAAACATAATAAACTATAATAATATCCTAACCGTGGGCATATCATCTGGTAGGAACATTTACCACACCCGATCCATTACAACAACTTGTGGAGAACGTTAAAGCCCCCGGATCCACTAATAGTCATGGAAAGGTCCCATACCTAATTCCAGCCGTCTTGGTACCGCGATATGGACACAATATCACAAGGAGTTGATCAGCTCCAAGGATCTTGCCTACATAAGTAGACGATAACACCACATTACCACTCGGGATAAATCCCAAGTCTTGCCTACATGAGTAGACGATAACACCAATATCAGCATTGCAATCATGCAACAATAAGTCATATAATAGTAACATATTGTCCATACACCATTAACCACATAATCACAGCATTCAAAACATCTTTAGATCACAAGCATCATTTTCATCCCAAAATGTAAAGACATTAAAAAATGGGACTATGAAACTCACCTGAAGCTTAGCTTCCAAAAAGATCCAATCAAAACTTCAACTTCACGACTAACAAACTCACGATCAAACTAAACAATTTAAAAACACATTATTAGGCTACCATCAATTAGGATATTCAACCCCAATATGATGTAACTATCAACTATGATGGATACCTAGGGGCTATCTATCATAGTCCCTATAAATCAATTAAAACCCTTTACACCCCTACTTGACATATTGTCAATTTATATACCTAAAAAATGCTACTCTTTAAACTTTCTGGTTTTAGGCAGAATTTTACTCTCACTTACGTGCCCTAAACGCACTACTTAAACACTCCCATAATTCAAACCAAAATTCACCATGCTACATATATGTCCTATGAACCTCTCATAGTTCTTCCAAAGTCACTACCCTTTTATAAATACCCTTTAGAAATTCATTAATCAAAAGTGTTTAAAATTCGTTCAGAATCTGACCTTCTAAAAGTATGGCATTAATTGCCAAAATTCAGAGGTCACACACAATATATGAACTAACTCCCACGTGACTTAGAGCCTCTAACTTAGTGTCTAAGTATTTTTAGAAAAATCAAAACCAAAACTGAAATTCGTCACTGTTTTACACACCGATTTTGTAATGACCATTTGACCCACTTCCCGACCATAAAAACTTATGAGGCCGGATTTTCTAGAAAGTAGACTCTCTGAGGTTATCTCCAGTATGTTGTAAATATTAAATTTGATCTTTTAATAACCAGAGTTATGGCTCGTTAAAAAAAAATTGCCTAACTTTCTGCAGGGGAATTACGCATCTAATTCAAGTGATCTAAGCCCTAACGCAGATCATATCGCTAATCTAATTTAATCAAATGGATTAAACTAACATTAATAAATCATAAGCTTTCTAAAGCTTTCTGAAAATTAAATACCCTTATTTTATAAACGCCTAATTTTACACCTAATCCACCATAATTAAGTTACTAGAAAAATAAAACGAACTAGGATTAAAAGATCGGTGATCTGTACCATTCGAAATTGAAACCCTAAAATTTTCGTCTCCTCTTTTCTCTCCTTTCCTTATGGCCGGATCAAATTAAGTAAATGGGGAGGGTTAGGGATTTTAATCTTGTATATATAGGCATCTAGGTAGAATCCTAAACTAACTCTAATTAGTTATTAGATTAGGATTAGTATTTTATTTTTATTTTATTTTTTAATTTTTTTATTTTAAATTTCGGAACACTATTCATCCTATAAAAAAAATATTTTTTTTTTATTTTTATTTTTATTAATTAGATATTTACAATATAACTTTAAGTTTTTGTAAAAATGTTTACTTATTTGAGGTAACCTTTTGGGCAATAAAGACAGTTTCACTACCTATTCTAAAAAATAACTTATCATTCCAACCTAACTTTCCAAAAATAGGAATTTTTACATTTTCTCAACTAAACTTCTATTCTCCATTCAAAACTTATCTTAAATTACAACATGAAAATACGTATACGTATAAATACTTACACATTAATCATAAAAACGCTAAAAATCTCAATAATCATTTTCCCTCGTCCACTCAAAAGTGAACGAAATGAACACTCAACCACTACAATCCCAATCTCATTGAATGAATCACACTCAAAATAAGATTGATTGCCCAATAACCGTCATAAAAACACATAGAAGCACACATAAACACATAGAATCACATAAACCATACATTGCAACAGACACAATAGTCAACACTAACGGTTTGACTAACCTGCTCAAGTCATGGTTGTTACATTATCCCCACCTTGAGAAAATCTCGTCCCGAGATTTAACTACTTGCGAGGCATTGAGTTCACTATCCAGACAGAAGCAACAGAGGACACTTAGAGATCATTTAATAAATTCCTTGCGTTCCTAAGTAACATCAGGACCACGCTTCGAATCCCCCAGATGACGAGTTTTGCTAATACAACATATTATCTTTAACTCATGACCTCTTGGTCCCACAAACTTAAGTCAGGTTCCTTGACAAAAACAAAGAGTCTTGTTTAACCATAGAATCCCATCCAACTTCTACAATCATAATCCAACTTCCAACTGCTAATGACTTGCTTACCCCCTCGCAAGGATGCAAATCGAAACACAACAACTCCACAGCGAAAAGAAACATCCGTCTACCTGAACCTCTGCGGCCCGTCATCAAGGAAACTCGTTAAAAAACCTTAAGGTTGTGTAACACCCGTCATTTAAATCCCGTTCTCGCAACTCATCAAACAAGAACTGTCTTGAAACCAAGTTATAAGTTGTTACAAAGCCCAACGTTTTTAAAGAATCGGCTCAACTTCGAGTTTAATCATAAAATAACTTTAATCCAAAATCACAAACACATCTAAGGGCATACTAAGGTCTACAAGAAACCTTACGTACCCAACTTCAACTAAAACTCCCAATGTGATCCCTTTGGGCTCACGAAAAAAACAACGTGGTGGAATACTCAATTTATAAGACAAAAATTCTCAAGGAAAGAGAGAGAGGAGAAGGGGCTATAGCCCAATCCATCCAGAGGGATCATCTCAAATGGTCCACATACCTTGATTCTAACTTGTCCTTTCTTTCCAAACGTACTAACACCTCTCCAAGGTGAGACCTTCTACCCTCTATAACCTATCAACATTAATGCAAAAGTTTCCCACTACTATCAAGCTAACACTTTCGACAATTTAGTTGCCTTAAGCCTTTCTTGTATTACCACTACCTTGTTGGTTGTTTCTTGTATCAAATTCGATTCATTTAACTCAACCTCTCCAGTTATAGCCCATAAAACAGTAACTTACATTCCTTTCCATACCATGATTCAAATGAAGGCAATTTCATACTCCGATGGAAAATACCCACTCCTTAGGGAAAAACTCATCCACATATGAGTATCCAATTACATTTAACAATCTACCATACTTGTTCTAAAAGCATACTCAGGAAATGGGTGACTTAGTTAGTCCTATACTACACAACCCAATCGTATCTTATCCTATAACTCACAAACTTGGTAACTTGAGCAACAATAACCTTGAGTTATCCTTTTCCCACTCTACTCGTTAAACTCAAGGTTGTAGGGCAACAATCGCTAAAGACCCTTTATACTCTAACTTCCCACTTCGAATACGCTAAATACTTAAAGTCCAGGCACGCAACTAGCTATATCCTTCTTCATACTTAGCCTTCGATTAGTTAACCTAAAACCACACAACATCGTATCCGCTCCAGGATAGATAGAATACTTTGTCGTATACGCCTCTTCAATAGCCAATGTCCTTACATCTCTTTAAATGGAGGTCCAAACCTTGTCTAACCAATATGAACCACTCTCCATATCTTTTCACACTCGTTGGTCCAAACCACACAACATCTTATGTTGAACGCTTCTATTCTTTGGACATCTTACCGATAACCTAACCAACATCCTTTCTCGATCTTACTTTGACACATACGTCAATCAGAAGCTCATATCTTATCTTGGCTTCACTTTTTTTCCTACTCCATGACTTAACAACTACATTTACCTTTCCTGCAGATGTTACTTGAAACCTACCGAAACGAAAACCGCACTCAACTAAAGAACTTCATCCAACGACTCTGGGCCGATCATGTTCAAGTCCTCCTGATTTAAAAGTGTGTTGGAAACATTCATGATCCTATAGATTATTCTCCACAACTTGTTTCATAATGTGCCCTAGCATATAGGGCAAAAACCTACCACGTTTAGTCATTACAATCCTTCATAAGAACCTTTCAGTTGTCGCGACAGTACAAGGCAATCACCATTCTCTTTTTTTTTCCCAAGCATGCTTCCAAGTCCTTGTTTCGCACGTATAATATACTACGAACTCTTCTGCCTCCTTCACCGGCAATGCCAAGATAGGGCTCTTTACCCATTTTATTCTTGACGGCACATTTAGATAGCATCCTCTTTGCTTCTGCTTCCTTACATTGTTGGAAAACTTCACGTACATAATCTTCTACTTCCTTCAGTACTCCCACATCATCATTCACGTGTGACTCGTAACTGTCCACTTTATATAGACTTCGAGTCGGTTTTAAAATATCGTCGGTATATATAAGTTATCTAGCTTGTCTTATATACAGCCATAGCACACCCGCTCATTAAACTCAATTGAAAACCCCTGGTGGCATTGGTTTAGCCCCAAAAGACCTTGCCGTAAACTTCAACGTGTCCATTACCAACCTAAAAACAGCCTTATAGGCTAACGTCAGCCCCGTGGCACTCTCCATTGGATGACATCGCGATATGAATTTTCTATCACACTCTACTCGAGATAATCTATGGCGCATATTCAAACTACTGCAACACTTTCTTCCTACCAAGCAATACAGACGTCTGTCCCACAACTAAGAGGTACTAAATCAAAAGTAAAACAAAAACTCTCTCGCAATTCCAACTTGGAGCTTTCAAATAATTTACATTCGCCGTTCGCAACTATTAATCGCACATCCACGCACAAGATATGACCTACCATCAACTCTAGAATCGCGCCATGAGCAAATACCAAACTTCACATGCACCAATTGGTAAAAATCACACAATCCCAAAAGTAGAAACAACCGAATATAAATATCGACATAACGAACGAACTTCAGACCTAACAAATGCATGAATGATGCATTATAGACAACCCAATGAATAATACCACGTACCACGACCCATAAAATAAAAAATAAAAACCTTTGTACGGGCAAAACCGACTTTTTACCCAAGGAAACTTTCCCTCATAACCTTATACCAATCATTTTAAAACAATGAAATCACTTTAGTTTATAATGTAAATAATTTTAAGTGTAAAAATAAATTTAAATAAAATTTTCATGAACTGATTTTAATTGTGATTTTATAAAAGAAATCAAAAGATGGTTAAAACACATGTGTTGCATTTTATTTATATAATTTATTTTTAAAAGAAGTTTTTTTTTAACACCAAAAAGATATGATATTGACTACATACAAAAATTTCTTATGTGAAAAGGAATTTATGACTCGTCAACAAAAGACATCATGATAGCAAAATAGAACTCCCAGAAATACCTTAAGATTCGCAATACCGAAAATGTTAATAGTTACTTGAAAACGAACACGACAATGGGGAACTCTTTTAAACCAAACAAACCATAAGTACTAGGGACATCATCCATACCAACGGTTTTAGAACCAAACCAAAAAGTATCGTCACCTTTAGACAAAGGAAAACAATCAAAACGCCAAACGGAGAACATAGAACACCAGTTCTATGATGACAACTAGAAATACCAACACGAGCATTAGATATCTCAACGAACAACGAGCTAACGAACCAACTTAAGAATCGCGACACAACACCAACAGGTATCCGATGTACACCGCAACGATAATAGAAAAGGAACCTCACCATCTACTTAACTCATTCCTTTAAAATCGACTCAAAGGATTAAGAGAAGAATTCTCTAACCATACAATCATCCTCAACAGGAATCTCACATCACATCTACACTACAATCTAACAATTATCTAGGACTTACAAATCCATACATAATACATTACAAGCAACACTGATTAATGGCAATCAAAGTCACACAGTCCACGTGTGTAGATACCTTTATAATTATGTTCGGCGACCATAATAATAATTAACAACCTTTTGTACACAGTGTACTTATTTTCCAAACCAACAATTATCTTAATGATAACACACATCTACCACATAGGCAACTTAATAAAAATCCAAATATAATTTAAAATATGATAAGGCCATTAAACAAACTCATAAAATCGCCAATCGACCAAACGAAACATAAGTCACATCGTGACCTAAAATATAAAAATTCATCCTCGTATATAGGCAACGCATCAAGGTAGAAAATATAAATAAACTACGTTGGGGCCTCGCTTAGGTTTGACTTTTTCTCTCTCAAAAGTCACACCCAATTACCGCGAGTCCAAGTGAAGTAAAAATCTCCCAAGATACCTTAAGGATAGGGAAGGCACGATTAAAACAATAACATAGGGTTATATACTATAGAGCCCCACTATGAAAAAAGTCATAAATATCAATAATATATAGTAAGTAATCTAAAATAGAAAGAATTCAAAAGCTTTTAGGTAACGGAACAAACGTATATACAACACAACTTATGCCCTAAAAATGCAACTATAGAGGGACCCTTAACTATAGACTATACTAGGCTTAACCACACCTAGTTCTCTAATAACCATAGGCTCTGATACCAATCTGTCACACCCCGCCAAGGCGGAAACACGAGGCGTAACATGAATAGATACCATCACAACACATGGTGTCTATATAGAGAATACTAAAATGAAAGACAAATAAGTAAAGTATAGACACAAAGTGTCATAACAATACCCATAACTAAACAAAACATAAAAGGCGTCTTTATTGATGAAAAAGAATTTCCCACTAATAAAAGACATGCAACAATACTCATACATTGCTAAACATGCACATATAAACTTCAAGCTCCTACGGTCTCTTTTATCCACTTCGTTCTATCTTAGCACCATTAAGCTCACCTGAAAATGATGCTTAAAACGTCAACACAATGGTTGGTGAGAGACATAGGTTTAGGACAACAATAAAACTTTAAAACCGAATTACTGTGATTATCAAAACAACAAAGGACAATTATGCAAAATATGAACTATCCAAAACATGCAATTCACAAACTGGGTAGAACGTTACCCCCCAAACAAATTACACAACTGGGTTAGGAACGTTACCCCCGATCCACTAATAGTCATGGAAAGGATGCCAAACCCAATCCAGACTCTTGGTACCGATAACACAAAATCCACAAGGAGTATTGATCAGCTCCAGGATCTTTGCCTACATAATAGACGATAACACCACATTATCAACACTCGGTGATAAATCCCAAGACTTGCCTACATGAGTAGACTTAAACCAATATCACATTCAACAAGCAACAATAAGTCCTATAATAGTAACATAATGTCCAATGACACCATTACCACATAACCACAGCATTCAAAACATCTTTAATCAAGCAACATTTTCATCTCTAAAATTAAAGACATTTCAAAAATGGGACTATGAAACCCCACCTGAAGCTTAGCTTCCAAAAAAGATCCAATCAAACTTCACAAAAAACTCACGATCAATCTAAACAATTTAAACACATTATTAGCTACCATCATTAGGTATTCAACCCAATATGATGTAACTTTCAACTAGATTGGATACCTAGGTCTTATCTACATAGTCCTAATAATCATTATAAAAACCTATTACCCATTCTTACATTATTCATTTATACTAAATGCTACTCCTTTAAACTTTCTGGTTTTAGCAGAATTTTACTCTCACTTACTTGCCCCCCTAAACGCACTACATAAACACTCCCAAATTCAAACCAAAATTCACCATGCTACATATATGTCCTAATGAACCTCTCATAGTTTCTCCAAAGTCCACTACCCGTTTAATAAATAGAACCCTTTAGAAATTCATTAATCAAAAGGTTTAAAATTCGTTCAGAATCGGGGAAAACCTTCTAAAATTATGGCATTAATATACCCCACAACTTAGACCCCTCTCTGACCTTAGCCCAAAATTTCAGAGGTCACACACACAATATATGAACTAACTCCCACGTGACATAGAGCCTCAACTCAGTGTCTAAGTATTTATTTAGAAAAAATCAAAATACCAAAACTGAAATTCGCACTGTTTTACACACCGATTTGTAATGACCATTTGACACCACTTTCCCGACCATAAAAACTTATGAGGCCCGGATATCTAGTAAAGTAACCTCTCAGAGTTATCTCCAGTATGATGTATACTTATTTATTTGATCTATTAATAACCGATTATGCTCGTTTAACCAAAACTGCCTAACCTCGACGAGGAATTACCGCATCATAATACAAGTGATCTAAAGCCCAAACGCATATCATATCGCTAATCCTAATTAATCAAATGATTAAAACTAACATTAATAATCATAAGCTTTCTGAAATTAAATACCCTAATTTATATACAACCCTATTTTAAAAACCTAAATCCACCATAATTAAGTTACTAGAACATAAACGAAAATGATAAAGAAGATCGGATCGTACTCGAATGAAACCCTAAAATTTTTCGCTCCTCTTATTCTCCTTCCTTATGGGCGCGGTCCAAATTAAGTAAATAGGAGGTTAGGGATTTTAAAACTTGTATATATAGGCATCTAGGTAGAATCCTAAACTAACTCTAATTAGTTATTAGATTAGGATTAGTATTTATTTTTAATTTTATTTTTTAATTTTTTTTATTTTTAAATTTCGGAACACTATTCATCCTATAAAAAAAATGTTTTTTTTAATTTTTTTTTATTAATTAGATATTTACAATACAACTTAAAGTTTTTGTAAAAATGTTTACCTAGTATTGGGTGCTAACCTTATTGCCATAAATGCAGTTTCCCTACCTTTCCTAAAAATAACTTTTCCATTTCCAACCAAACTTTCCAAAAATGGAATTTACATTTTCTCACTAAACTTCTAAGTCAAAACCTTACTTAAATTACTACCGAACGAAATAACGTATACTTGTATAAATACTTACACATTAATCATAAAAACGCTAAAATCTCAATAATCATTTCCTCGTCACTCAAAAGTGAACGAAATGAACTCAACCATCAATCCAATCTCATTGAGATGATCACACTCAATATATTGAATGCCAATACCTCATAAACAACATATAAGCAACAACATAAACCCATAGAAAAGATCACATAAACCATACATGCAACAGACACAATAGTCAACACTAACGGTTTGACTAACCTGCTCAAGTCATGGTTGTTACATTAACCCTTAAAAAAATCTATAAAATCATTTAACCCTTTTTTCATATAATAATCAAAACCTTTTTTTATCGACATTATGAAGGATTCAAATAAGGAGGTGAAGGCCTTGACAACTCCTTATGAATATCAAGAAACACAAAATCTCGAATATGTGGAGACTGGTTTTACCCATAAATCTTTACTCCAGTTAATATGAATATTATGAGTGTGTTTGTTAGTTCAACGATTGATAAAACAATCATAACGTACAGGGTTTTCAATGTTCAACACGTATCGCATACAACCTCAAGGTTCCAAGCAAAAAGTACGACCAATAGACAATGTATATCATCTTCTCGACTACTCGTGAGTTATTTGATTAGCAGTTTAGATACAAGATAACAACTCCTTATAATGAGGCCTACATTGTCGGTATAGCACACAAACAATTAACAGCTTTTACGAGATGGGCCTACATATCTTAATCAACTCCAAAGTTATATTTGCATACCTTTAGATTTTACGTTTGATTCAAACCACAGAAGTATTATTGCTGTATCTTATATTATAGAAAAAACATTATAATATTCCCAATTTTCATAGTTTTAGTAATCAATCATTCATGCATTACACCAACATGATTTGACAAGACAATGAGCACTTGGCGTCAACAGTATATCCAGTTTCCAACTTGTGGTGATAGATGCAAAAAAAGGTTTTAAATATAAAACAGTATGAATTATGATAGTGTGGGAAAATTACGGGGGAGAGGACACTTCGATATGTGTTTGATAACTTTTGGACCAACTTTATGCGTTTTATGCAATGTGCTGTCACACTCGGCGAGTTATACCACGTAAGATCGACGATCTTACGTGCCCACTTGATAAAATCGTGTAGGATCGGAGTAGGATCGCATTAGAGGTAGGATCGTAAGTAGGATCGTAAACTCGCACGTAAGATCGTAAGATCGCGTGACCCGATAACGAGTTATAAAAATTACCAAGTTACAACTTACTGACTCACATACTAACTAACCCATTACTATTTTTAAGGCCCACAACAAACAATACGATGTCCGCACAACATCAGTAACAAAAATTGACGTTATATTTCAAGATTTTCTAATCAATAAACCTAATTATATGCTTTCCTCCTCATAATTGACATTATAAGAAACAAATTAGGTTTCTTCTTCTCATGTAACTAAAGATAACCTAGAAGCAAAAATTTTCTTAAAGGTAGTGTTTGTGTTTTCTTTTTTATATCTTTTTAAATTAATAACTATTAACCTTTAATTTTAATTTAGATAGCTTAATTTAAGTGATACTAGTGATGTACTATTGTTTTGAGACTTTATTACGCATGTTTAATGGAAACTTTATTCCCGCTAAATCGTGAATGTTACGATTGAAATATTTGACTTTTTGTGTTTTAACTAACTTTTACTTTGGGTATTTTAAATTTGAACTTTGAATTTCAAGAGATATTATATAAATTATCTTTGCTTATGGAGTAGAAATAAAAATAGTTTAACTCGTTTATCCGTTGCTTACAGAAAATGATAAATCGGTAGGATCTTACGATCTCGATCTTGCAAAGACAAAAACGATCCCAGATGGGATCGCGATCTGACAGCCTTGGTTTTATGTGTTCTTTTGTGGGACCCGCTTATAGAGCAAAACCAACGAAAAGATACCGACCGAAACCCCGAAGCCGAAGGTCGTTCTGGTTTTCCGGTTTTTTATTTTTATAGATTTCGGTTTTCCGGTTTTTGGTCGTTGGTTTCGGTTTCGGGTTAAAACTAAGAAACGCCAAAACTATCTATTCGGTTTGGTTTTTGACTGTGACACGGAAAAAACGGAACGAAAAATATAAAGTTTAACAGGTCAAAAGTATGAAACTGTCAAAATTTACGGAACAGAAACTGATAAAAAACTGCGTTGCACTGTAAAAAAAGGGTACAAAAAAAATATTTTGTACCTTTTGACATTATGCGGTGGGCCAGGGGTACCCTTGTTGGCTGCATGTGTCTGAGTGGTCATTCATTGTCAATTTTGCTGACTCGTTATGCCTTTTCGCCCCTAAATGAATGGAGAAAAAAACACGAACCCAGGTGTCAAAAGTTGAGAGGTGGCACGTGCATTTCACGCTACCCTAACGTTAAACCGCGAAATGGGTGGGCATTGTAGTAAAACGTGTAACGTTTGTCCGAAAGTTATCAAACACATATCAGTAAGTGGTTACCTTAATCTTATGAAAAGAGAGGGTTTTACATGATTTAAGTCTGTATGAACGGTGAGTTCAAACCCTATGAATTAGTCGAGTCAAAAGTTCGGAAACCATGTTTAAAAAAAAAAACATATCACAAATTGTCCTCAGCCGTAATTTTCCCTTATTTTAACGAGGCATCCACAAGAGTGGA
>BQNB010079777.1:0-30137 GCA_026074375.1 Tanacetum coccineum | reverse complement strand
ATGAAGAAGATGATTTTAGATTAGCAAATCGATTGCAATAACAATGACATGAAGGCTATTGATTATATGCTCGTCTATTACTGAATTTGAGGTGTGAAAAATAAGTATCAACCGTGTTATATTGCTCCATCACTTGTTTGTTGATTTTGGTTCTTAATTAAAACAACATGGTTTCAAAGGAAGATCCTAAACTTCTACAAGTATACAAAAAATACTTTGACATAACATAAATGCACAAGAAGCAAATAAAATCATGTAGCAATGTCATATAAGGAGCAATACGAGAAGATCATGCCAACCAAGTTTAAGCATGTAAAAATTAGACCATCATACGAATAGATATAAGAAATGCCAACAAGGAACAATAACTACCAAACATAGACATATCCATATAAAAAAATCATCATGTATCAAAATGACAAATTACAAGATCACATGAGACATCATATAAGAGACAAAATTACTTCTAATGAAAACATCATGTAAGTCGTGTTTAAGCCTTAACAATTAGTATAACGAGTACAAGCATAAAAGCATTTAAAAACGAAACAAAACCATTCCTAAGGATTACGCATTTTTTAAATTAATCGAATAGTTATTAATCACTAAGATAATGACAAAGAAAATGATCAAACAAGAATATATTATCAACACATGTATATGCAAAGCAAGATGTCATGATAGACTAATGGAAAGATCATATTTACAACTAGTATGGAAAACATAGCATTAGTGATGTTTGGGAAAAAGAGAACAAGTTGGTGAACTTGTGGTTATAGAGGATTGACAAGGATGAAATGACAATGTTAAAATGTGTATATAATCTTAACGAGGTATTTTTGAAATGCTTCTTTTTCAATAAGACCAAAAATATTTATAACCTTTGCCAAAAATGCCATGACAAAAAAAATTAACCTTTTGTTATTATTTTAGAAACTAACAATACTATATTTCAAATCAACCTTTGGTACTATCTTTACATGAAACTAGACTCAATTAGCTTTAAAATGATGGGCGACACAACTTTTAACTCCATACTGTTCATTTTATACGAAATTCCCAAAATGACCTATTTTCTACAAAACTTGTAGTTCCGATGTTATATATGGCTAAAATGGCCAAAACTTGACTTCATAACATCAAAACTTCCAGAATTTGTTCATAAAATATATACTTAAATATCAAAGACACACTTGGTCAAAGTGAACCACAAAACCGTTCTTTATGGGTTTTGCCAAACACTAGTTTTGACTCGTTTTAACCAAAAAATTAACTTATTACTTTGACCTGCTTTGAAAAACACTTTTAAAACTACAACAAGACATCATTACATTTTATCTTTACTTGAGTATTTTGGATAAAATATTAAAGTTGCCAATCCCACTTTTATGTGCATAATTTTTTTGACAATATTTGTCAAAACACTTATCTAGTATACTTAGTTCTTATTCGTAAGGTTTTATTAAGATATTGATATTATGCGAGAAGTTAACATAGCATATGCAAGGAAGGATTTATATGCCGAAATGAAGTGCACGAAACCTAGCATAAGATGTAGTATGCATATTCATGAAATCGGAAAGCTAACACATAAATAACATGTTATCCCAAATACTAATATTACACAAAGACAACAAGTTCAAATACAAGATGTAAAGAGTATATAATACCTAATAAGATGCAGAAAGTAATCATATAGCATACCATACATTATAAACATATCATGACTAGTACGAGTTAACAAAATATTCACGAAAATGCATTTTTGAAAAAATTAGGAGTTATCCCAAACACTCCTTTTGAAACCATATAAATATTCTTTAAGAAGCTAAATCGACAAACTAGCGGATGAAAGACATGATAAGGTAGACCCATATATTTCACAAATAAACAAGTTCAAATACAACTTGAAATAGGCATATGATCAAGATATATAAGCAAAGATAATCAAGGCAACTAGTCATTTAGCATAGCATACGAAAAAAAATTCTTTTTGCCTTGTGTTGAGTAGGACGATGTATACCAAGCTTGATTAATGGCCAAAATACTTTAATTTCAAAGAAGGATGTATCAATGTTCAAAGAATACCAACTAAAATTGCCCGACTCAAAAGTTTGAGTTTCTATGTTAATACAAAACTTGAAATTTTGGACACTTTGTAGTATTTTGAAATTTTTACTTACTTAAACTTTTAATCAGATCCTCTAACCTATTTGATTAGAAAGTTGATTCAATTATCTTCGAAACGATAGGTGGCACGACTCGTACGGCCTTACGGTTAGTATTTTACGGGCTTTTGAAGTTGATCAAAAATTTGCAAAACCTACTGTAGAACAGGGTCCGCCGGTTCCTTTGCCAAATGGAACCGGCTTTGTTAACAAACAGAACTGTCGGTCAGATCGATTTTTCCAAAAACGCATATTTCGACCCGACGAAAAGGTTTAACACTTGGTAGGCTTTGAGGTAGACTTATATAACAAATTTTGATCATTATTCAAGCTTGTATAACAAAGATATTCAAGAATCAAGGCTTCTAAGAATGAAACATTGACATACTTTTCATATTAAGTCCCGCTTTTCAGATAGTTTGATACATGGATCATACTCGGTTTTGAAAACCATTTGTTTTTAAAACTAGAGCCAAAACATAGAGGGGGTGAATACGTTTTCGATTAAAATCTTAAAACTTTTTGTATCAAATGCCCGATCAATCGTGACTTAATATGAATTGTACCAAATATAGTCAATGACTATATAAATAATGGAAAGCATAGAATAAACAAGTTGTCATAACACAACATAAACATCAAGCAATAACACAAACATAATTATAAAGTAAAGAGATAATGATATGTAAACAAGAAAGCAAACCAAACACGATGATTTATGGGGGTTCGGTCACGGAGCTCCTCTCCTCCCTACTCTACTCTCTGAGTACCCAACTCGAGAGTTACTTCACTAGATCAACAAGCTCCCTTATCGGTGGAGAAAACCTTACACAACGTCGCTTACACTTTTTTCGGTACAAAGCTAAATACCGAGTTCTTACACACCATGTAGAACCAACCCATCGTTGCTTACACTTTATCCGGTACAAAGCTAAATACCAAGTTCTTACACACGGGGTAGAACCAACCCAAACCCTATCAATACAACAATGAAACCCATATTCTAACCCGCTATAAATAACCCATATAACATCTACATATTACATGGTGTTTGATTGATAAATGCAAATGAATGAATGATGATCTAAATGAACTTCCATTGATGGAAGTCTTCAAATGGATGAATAACATGAGATCTCAAGTCTTGTAGATCTTCTTATGTATATGCTTGGTGATGGATGGAAATGGCAAGAACTCTTGCTTCGGTGGATGTGGATGGCAAGATCTCGATGCTTGATTCGGTGGATCATTTTGGGTGTATGCTTACAACAAAATGAGAGTTAGAAGCATTATGATCATGGGGATTTATGAATGCATTATCTACATATCTAAATGTGTTAAAATGGTGCAAAAAGTATGTTCAAAGTGGTTAAAAACGGATTGAAAAGAGCCTTCTATTTATAGGCAAAAGCTTAATGAAACCGGATACACTATTCAAAGAAACCGGCTTTGTAAATCCAATGGAACCGGCGACGCTCCCATGGAACCGGCTACACTGTTCATCAGATACGAATTTTAGCTAAAAAAATCTTTTGTAGAAATCATTTTCTATTTTATTTTCTTTTGTATATTTTACAAAATAAAGTGTGCAAGTTAACTATACTTTGCTAAAATATTTGTATAAAAATACTTATAAATGCAAAATGTGAAATAAGGTTTGATCATAATGCTACATAAAAAATATGTATGAACCTGTGTTGTAACATACGAAGAATCGAGACGTGGAGATATGTTGATGATGTTGAGACAAAATATGATTACGAGTAACTTGTACATTTGACGTTATGTATTACAAGTTATAATTTTGTCATTATCAAAACAAACGAGAGTGTGTAGATTAAATACCGTAATATTTGCACTAACAATGTTAATGCTAATTTCTTCCTTCTCTTATTAATGTGATGTCTAAAAAATTTTATAATTCGATAATGAAAGATAAATTTGAATACAAGGGGGAAAATATAGTTGGAGCTTTTATGAATGTACCTATTTTTGTTGAAAACTTTTCTGTCATGACAGATTTTGCAGTTTTGGAAGATATTGATTCTTACCGCGATGAAGGAATGTGTGATATCATTGTTGGAAGACCATTTCGTAAAGATGCATGTATCAAAGCAAGATAATTTGATGGAATGATCACCATTTACAAAGGGAATGGATAGTGTGACTTACCAAATGGCACGATCACATCTGAGGTTTAAACACCTAACTATTGCACAATGTAATAAGATGTAGCCATTGCTGAAGGTGAGTTCACACGATGAGTTGAAAGGTATTTCACACCCATACTAAAAGCTGATTGAGCGTCATTCATAGTTTTACTGGCATAATAAATCGGTCAGAATTTTTTATCAACCCGTTGTCCTAATACAGCCCCCACCGCATAGTCGCTAGCATTGTACATTAGTTCAAAATCAAGATTCCAATTTGGGGCAATGATGACCAAGGTAGTTGTTAGTTAGTTTACTAAGGATGTAAATGACTCAATGCGCATTCGTTAGAAAAGATAAATTCAGTGTCCTTCATTAGTAATTGAGTCATAGGTCGGGCGATTTTTAAGAAATCCTTAATGAATCTTCTATAAAAACCAACATGCCCTAAGAAACTTCGTATTCCCTTAATATTAGTTAGGTAAGGTAATTTAGCGATTACATCAACCTTAACTTTGTCTACCTCTACCCAGCCTTGGATATCTTATGTCTTAAGACTATTCCTTCTATAACCATAAAATGGCATTTCTCCTAGTTAAGAACTAGGTTAGTTTCTTTGCACCTAGCTAGCATCCTGGATAAATTGTTGAGACACGAATCAAAGGAATTTCCAAAAACAGAGAAGTCATTCATGAAAATTTCCATGAAGTCTTACACATGTCATGGAAGATTGCTGTCATACACCGCTGGAATGTGGCAGGAGCATTACATAACCCGAAGGGCATTCTCCTATAAGAAAATGTCCTATAAGGACAAGTGAAGTTAGTTTTTTCCTGGTCTTCAGGTGCTAAAGGAATTTGGAAGTATCCTAAAAACCCATCCATAAAGAAATAATATTCATTTCCAGATAATCGTTCCAACATTTGATCAATGAAGGGTAGAGGAAATGGTCCTTTATTGTGGTATCAATGAGTTTTGTAGTTAATGCATACGCCTACACCCAGTGACGCAGCTAGTTGAACAAGTTCGTTAAGATTTGTCAGTACAACTATGATTCCTCCTTTTTTAAGGACCACATGTATAGGGCTTACCCATGGACTGTCAGAAATGAAATAGATTAAACCAGCTTTGAGAAGCTTTACGATTTCATCTTTCACTACATCTTGAACTTTAGGTATTAATCTGCGTTGGGGTTGAACTATAGGTTTAAAATTATCCTCCATTAAAATTTTGTGAGTGCAAAAAGATGGGCTAATTCCTTTAATATCGACAACCTTCCATGCCAAAGCACTCTTATGTTTTATAAGAACCCCAAAAAGTAATTCCTTTTCTTGGTTAGATAATAATGAAGAAATAATAACAGGTAATTCTTGATTATTGTCAAGGAAAGCATATTCCAAATGGGAAGGTAAGTCTATAAGTTTAGTGGTAGGTTTCTCTCCCTCAAACATGTTTGCTGCAAAAAGAGTAGGTTTAGTATAATCTTCATATTCAGGTTCTAGATCTTTTGAAAACTGATTAATCAGGTCCTAATCTCCTTCATTGTCATCCCATAGACTATTGATTTTAGTAGGTAAGTGATGATTAATGGGTCGAATAAAATTAAGTCGGAAGGGTTCAGAAGGAAGAATTTATTGAACATGGTCAAGAATGGAAAGGTCGATTATGTCAATAGAGTGACATGTGTCATCATCTGAAGGTGGAAATCTCATGGATTTTTCAAGGTCAAAGGTGATAGTTTCGTTTCTAACTTCAAAAGAGATTTTTTTGTTGAAGACATCTATCATATGCATGAAGCATCGCTAACACGGTCTTCCCAAAACGATAGGAATTTTGTGGTCTTCTTTCATATCAAGAACTACGAAGTCGACTGGGAAGACAAACCTGTCAATTTTACCAATGACATTTTCCGCGATCCCTTTTGGAATTTGAGTGGATTTATTAGCTAATTCGATACACATACGCGTAGGTTTTAATTCACCGAGGTTTAATCTTAAGAACATTCAGTATGCAATAAGGCTAATGCTGGCCCCAAGGCGGCTAATGCTTTATTGATTCCACTTTGTCCTATAACACATGGTATAGTAAAACTTCCGGCGTCTTTTTCATTAAGAGGAATTTTGTTTAAAACCAGTGCTGAGCATCGTTCATTTAATGTAATCTTTGATGTTTCGTTACCTCTTCGTGTGAGAAGATCTTTTATGAATTTAGCAATATTTAGGAATTTTTATCTAAGCTTCTATAACGGAAAAATAATACTGATCACTACAGATTTTCATAGAATTTTTTTCATTGTTCCTCTTTTCCTAATCCATTTTCATCATCTGTGAAAGGAATAGTAGGGGCAGAATTTTCAATGGTAATTGATTGTCATGTGTGCCTCTTGTTTTTGAGAATGTTTTTCCTTGTGTTTTATTTTGAGTGTCATTAATTTCTTCGAGGGGATTATTAGGTAGGTTATAATTGAGCCCACTTCTAGTAGTTATGGAGTGTGCCAATCTTCTTGGATTTGTTTCGGTAAAGCTTGGGAGGCTTCCAACTTCTTTCCCATGTATTATCTCAGCAATTCATCCCAGGTGGTCTTCAATAGTTTTTATGGAAGAGGCTTGTTGTTCTTAAGGGTTTTGTCGTAATTCTTCTTAATCTTCCAAAATAAGTTCTCGTTTTCCTTCTGTTTTCTACGAGATTCTTCAATGAATGTGCTTAAGGTTTCTTCTGTTTTAGAGACCCCTCCTTCATCAGGAAGTTTATATTTTTGTTGCGCCATTCGAACTTCCTTGGTAATATCATTCATGTTTTGCTCAAAATTGTTATTTTTAAAAAAAATAAAAATTTAGGTTATTGTTTTTGAAGTCTCCTTCCTCATACTAAGAGAGTGAATGTTTTTATAATTCAATAATGGCTTCTATCCCAGCTGTTGGTGTCATCTTAGGAATAGGTCCTTTGAAATCCACCTTCCGTCTGGTTTCATTGTCCAATCCTTGGTAGAAAATTTGTAATTGTTCATGTTTATTAATTTTATTTTCAGGACAGTTATAGAGTGAGTCGTTGAATCGTTCCCATGCAAGATGCAATGGTTCATTAGATTCTTGCTCGAAGTTCCTAATAGCATTAATTTGCTTGATAATTTGAGAAGGAGGGCAATATTTGCTTAGAAATTCATTTTTGAAAAGGTCCCAAGTTGTGATAGATCCAGTGGATAATTGTTTCATCCACTGTCTAGCTCTTCCTTTCAAGGTGAAAGGGAAAGCCATTAGCATCACCTAGTCCCTGGATACTCCTGAAGAATGCAAAAGGTCGATGATGTTTGTAATATTAGAGATGTGTTCGTGGGGATCTTCGTTCTCATTTTCGAAGAACATGTTTTCTTTTAATTCGTCGATGTCATATCCCAAATCGAATTTTATAATTTGTCAAAAAAGTTTAACAAATCCAGGTCCGCTGTCGCCCCCTGACCTTTGTTAGGTACTCGTGACCCAGTCTCTCTGTTTTGTCCTGCATTACTCATTCCTGCGACAATGTAAAATTTTAAACAAATTTCAACGAATAGATTGTAGCTCCTCGGCAACGTTACCAAAAACTTGATGCGTATTTTATTTTAAAATATATTTTATTCAAGTTTTAAATTTATAAAACTCGATTCACCTGACAAACGCACTAACAGGCAGAGAACCCGATCGTGAGTATGTTAGAGATGGTAAATCCGAGGTAGTCCCAAGAGCTAAGTGTCAATTAGTTTTAATTTGAATTGTCACGTTTTGAAAATGGTTTGAGATTGATTTTGAAAATAACAGGAATGTAAAAATGTGAAAAGTAAAAGAGATAGAAGTTATCATGGAGAGAAGCATGCTAGCCTAGCCATTTCATTACTACGATTATAACTATGTTTTCCTATGCAATGTTACACCATGGTTTCATTAGTGGTTTTTAAAGTCCACAAACCTGAATAGGTATCATTTAGTCTGCCTTATAATTCTTGCAATCCCGGAATCCCTAAAAGTCACGAAGGTAGGCAACCAGATTCATAGTGATTAATCCTAACTATCCCCAGAACTAGTCTAATAACCTATACAGATTATTAACCCTCTCTGAAAGAGTTCATGTGCTTTTTAAGTATATTAATGATAAAGGCGGTACAGGGAATTCCTACACTAGGTTAAATGATTATCCTTCCTAGTACCATCTAATCCCACTTTCAAGTGGTAATCTAATAAAAGGATTAACATGATCTAAACCACCCACAATACTACCAAAACCTAGGGTTACATGATAGTCAAAAGGATATCCAATGAAACCATGATTTAATAGGAAACAAACATTATAACGATAGTAAATTCATGACTAGGCTAGCACTTGAAGTGCTTAGCCACTCATTGCAACAACAAAGCAAGAATTAATAAAGACAATAATGGATGGAAAACTCATAATTCTTATAGAAGTTGTTTATGAATGATTAAATACAAAAGTAAGTTTAAGTGTGATCTCCTTTGGACTTTTTGTAGAATTATTTAAGCTATAGAGGCCTTGATCACCCCTTAGATCTGTGGTGGAATGGTTGATGATAAAGTGGCTGAATAGGGGCCTCTATTTTATAGCTTTTGATCATTTACCGGCGGTAACCTTTTAGAGGTTTACGCCGTAAACTGCTGACGTGCACTTTCCATCTTGCAGGCTTAAAGGATGTTACGGCGTAACCAAGTGTCCACGTTACGCCGTAATGCTGACTCAGATGACTTATCCTTCCATAATAATAATGTTTACAGCGTAAAATTTATGTATGGTTATGCCATAATCTTGTTGGGTGACATGTCTTGCCTTGAATAGGTTATGGCGTAACACTATCGTAGGGGTTACGCCGTAAAGCCTCGTAAGAATCCATGTTTTCTTCATTTTTACGTCTTTTTCCGTGTTTCTTGTCACATACTTGCATTTTACCTTAAAACAATGAAATAACCGTAAAAGTATCACATTCAAGTATTTATAAGACAATTGCAAGTATTTTTAGGGAAAAATTGACATTAAAAAGTATCAAATATTTGATGTTATCATAGACACCGCGTGATATGCAATGGTTATTATTGTAAACAATGGGATATTTATATGTCATGACACGCATATAGAATACCCATCGATGACTCTCCATGGGGGGTGGGATGTTAGTTTACTCATCTTCAATCTAATATTATCTAAGTTCTCCACCCCTCTCTACTTCACTTACTAAAACCAATATGGTTTATCTTGTTTATTTTGATCATCCAAGACCCCCCGAAAAGGTTTTATGATTGGTCAATTGGTACAAAGCTAACACGGGGGTGTTATGTATTCAGTTGTTGTTGTCTCATTTTTCTTGTTGCTTTCAGCAAATTCATTGCTTATTTTTAGGGAAAATGCCCAGGTGGGAATTTTTGTTATGTGGTTTGTGATAAAGTCCATGTTTCTAAGTATAGCCATCCTTTTATTGCAACTGTAAAGGATTTCATGGCTTTTTTAGGATTTTGGTCTGTTCATCTTATTTTGTGGGGAAAACAACTTATCAATAAGCATATTGTCCTTTTCCAGTTATGCATTTCAATAGATAAAAAGCTTAAACTTGGTCCTTACAACTCGGTTTTTAGCTTAACTAGCTTATTTTTGTGGCTTTTATCGACCTAACAATGATTATTTTCAAACTTATTTATGGCTATATGGAAGACTGCGAATTGAAGGCTGCGAAATATACAAACTTACATGTTAAGCGAAATATGTTTATGACTTATTTCTGTGAAATATGACGAGTTATGTGCTTATTCTGCAAAATAAGCAGGTCCGTTTTACACTGCGAAATAAGCAGGATGCACTTATTGTGTGAAAAAAGCAGGTGTGACTAAGACTGCGAAATATGACAATGTGTTTTTTCTGCAAAAAAGACAGTTTAAGACACAAACTATATTTTTTCCTTAATTCTGCGAAATATGCAAACCCATAACCAGACCGAGTCAACTCGGTAATTATCGAGTTGACAGGGTTAACTCAGTCAACTCAAGTAAGTATGTACCGAGTCAAAGACAAACAGAAGAAGAAAGAAGATAAGCATACTCGAGTTAAACCATAACCCACATCAATTACAACATCAACTACAACCACAACCTCAATACAACAAATCCACATCTAATCCTAATCCCATCCTCCTCATCTCAATAACCCATCTTCAACCTCATAAGACTCAAATTGAAATGAAACATATCAAAGAAAAGATCTCAGGTTATGTCTTTTCGTGTGTAACAATTAATGTTCAAGACCTTACAAAGATCACTCACTCAAAATACAAACCTCATCATCAATCTATAAAGGTAAAAACCCTCTTTCAATATTCAAAATTAAAGAAGACTTATAACAATTATGTTACAGTCAATCTTTGTTTCGTCGTAAACACATCTCACTCCTACCTAAGACCATTTAATATGATCTTGAAGTTTTCGTTTCATCCTTGTTAGAACACATTTTTCATTTGCGAAAAAGAACTTCTAAAGTCATGAAGGATACTTTGTGTTGCAAGATTTGTGATTATTGGGTTGAGATTCGTGGTTCTCTGAAGATATACGATGGTTTTTTTTCATTGAGTTTATTAGGTGTGATAGGGAAAAGGATAAAGAATGGGGTGGATACAAATAGTGTGGTGGTTAAGGTTATGCTAATGGGAGATATATAAGGGAATATGTGTTTGAATTATACCCTAAAATAGCTAAGGGCTGGGTAATTACATATGGTTAGGATCAGGTCCTTTTCTTAGACTTAGTGCTGGAAGTTTAATAGCAATGATTATGGGTTGTTGTGGATTAAAGGTTTGAGTTATGGCCGAGATTATAATTGTATGGCATCAATATTTCTTTAACAAAATCAATTGGGCTGATTTTTTTGTTATTTGGCATGTTAAGTATGGTATTGTTATTGGATTGAGCCAAGTATTAAAACAATATCATGATGGTAAAGTGTAAAAGACCGGGTTTTATTACTTGGACGGGCCGTTATTATGGTATATTTATTGAGTTGTGTTTTCGTTAACAGTCAAAACACATCAAAATCACGAACAACAACACAACAAACACAATACAGATACCTAAAAATTGATCCTTAACAAATTCACCTTCACTCTTAAAGGTTAGTATTGAATTCTAATGACTACGGGGTTCTTGTCCGATGTTGCTTATTTAGGATTGAAGTCGGATTTCACGAAGGCGTGTACTTAATGTATCTTTAAGTTGGGGTTGATTGGATGCATGAATTTCAAAGATAACTTGCTTAAATGTTACGGTTAAAGATTAAACTCTTGATTTATCTAGTTATACCTTATGTAAGGAGTTACATTGTAGTACTAACGGGTTATAGCTATCACTTAAAGGAGTTACGTTATAGTGCTTAGTGTCACATGCAGATGCAGTTGTGGATGGTTTCAAGAGGTTGATGTATTTTATTTACTTTGCTATTGGTAATAGGTCCTTAGAGATTTTGCCACTCACCGTTCTTCAATCAACAAAAGTGCAAGAATTGTGTCCAAAATTTAGGAGATCGTAACTTTCAGTTTCAATTTCTTTTATTGATAGTCTCCACTTGAATGGATCTTGAATTCCTTAGCTTGTGTAAGGTTTAGTTATGCAAGATAAATCCTACATAACTTATGATAGAAACTTTATTTGATAATACTAAAGATTATGCGGAATCCAATATTTAATATAAGAAGAATTCTTCAATGAAACAGTAACACAAAATAATATAATTCAACAATAAAAGCTCCAATATTATTAATTACAAATAATACAAATACTCTCCTAGTATTAGGGTTACAAAACCTTAAAGCTATGACGTTATCAAAAAACAAAAGATTTCTAGATATGATATCTGATAATAAACCTAAGCACTATGACCTCCTTTTAAACACTAAGGATCCTAGTCAATTTACAATATATTAAAAAAACATAGAATATCATAAAGATCTAATTCTATAAATAACTAATCCTTATCAACTAAGTAATCTTTACGTTAAGTCAATCTTTATCTTTTCTGAGCATTTTTATCATTTCAGCATTTATAACTTTGGTACCAATAGCATTAACTCTAACACTAGCAGTAGTACTTATATACCAAGCATTAACTATGTACAAGTATAGTAACTACGTAGAATATTTTCTTGCAATCTTTACTAGCATTACTAACTTTTACACTAGCAGTACTGACAAAAACTAGCAGTAGTAACTAGCATATTAATATACACTAGTAGTAACTAAGTTACCTAGCAGTAGTAACAATGAACTAGCAGTACTAAACTACTTAGCATATTTTTCATTAATTATAATGATCAGCACTAAATTTTTCTTTAGCAGAAGTAAACAAACCTTAGCATCAGTAACACTAAGATCAACAAGAAGTCTTTTATCCCAACAATCCTCCCCAAAACTTGAATTTAATCTTCAAAATTATCAAGTTTTCTTTATTAAAAGCTTTCCTTAATCACCAGAGGATGAATCCAAACACTTCATTGATTCTTGAGTTTAGCTTTGTGATGAGCTTAAAACTGATACACATTTCATACTAAATCAGTTTGCAGCTTCTTATTCAGCATCTCTGTGATTGTAGCAGGTGTAAGGGGATACTTTATCTCTACCAACATAAAGACATGCGGATTTTAAAACCTCACAAAATGTACTCCACAAGAATAAAATAACTTCCAAATCAAAACTTTGTTTCCTTATAGATTCCTCCACACGTATCTTCTACATGTGTTCCAAACCATTGTCTTAGATCACGCCATAACACGCTCTCATAGCCCACTTCTGGCCTTGTAAACCCCATAGCTTTAGTTTTACCAATTTCTACAGAGTTTCCAAATCTTCCCTGTCAAAGCTTCTCAGCAACTGAATAAAGGCTGAGTACCTCTTTGAACTTCCAACAACTCTTATAATTTTATAGTAGTTGATCTTTCCTTCTTTAAGGATCTTCCAGTCAACAATGCTTGGAGGCTTAGTGGCTAAAGGTATAGCATCAACTGCTACTTCCTCCTCATTAGGAATGGCTTTCATCAGACTTTGAAGTTTAGTTTTTTCTTTATCCTCATCCACCTTCTGCTTCTTTGCCTTCTCTTGTTCTAGCTCATCTCCTGCTCTCTTTGAACTACTTTCTTCTCTTGTCTTACTGCCTTATGCTCTTACTTCACTACCTTCAACCACTTCTTTGTCCATATCTATAAATGTGTTTACCCTTGTCATAGCTTTGTCAAATAATTCTTGAATATTGGCAAAGAACAAAATGTGGGGGGGGGGGTTATTTTTTCTTTAAAGTCTTTGGGATTCCATCCTGCCATATTCTTCATGTAATACACATAAAACTCCTTTATTATAGCTCTTTTAGTGCATGTTCCTTCTTTCTTCTGCACTTTTACGTTAACAAAGTGTTTCTTTCTTGCTTCTAAGAGTTGTACAAACAACTTTGACTTCTCTTCAATACTCAACTCTTCTTGTTCTTCTGCTTGCATTTGTTTAGCCATTTGATAATCAGCATCAATCTTTGCTTGAATATCATTCCATTCTTCAATCAAGGCTACATTGGCTTCATCTTTTTCCCTTGCAAGCCTCACTTCCTCATCAAATTCAGCTTGTAATCTTATAGCTTCTTGTTCATCAAAGCTGATTTGATCTTTCTTCTTCATCTTCAAAGGTTCTTCAACCATTATACTTACCCTTGTCCTTTAAAGGAATTGTTGTTGTTGTTGTTGTTGTTATTGATTCACTTGGCTCATGAAGAAGAATTCCTTTAGTAGTTGCTATTGGTAGAATAGTAAACCTAGGTTTTACACATTTCAAGTCGCATTGCTTGAGCCAAAGTTATTTCATCTCTGTGTATTGTAGCAGCATTAACTGTTTCTTCAGCAGCACTAACTACTTCTTCAACAACATTAACTTCATCATCTTTCTTCTTAGCAGCAACTTCACTTTCAACAACCACTTCATCACTATCTAAGTCATGTACTCCAAACATATATGTATCAGCATCAAAATGAGTACTATTCAAGGTAATTCCAGTATCAGCATTGATATTATCAATTTTCCTCCCCTGTTTGGATGCATCCTCCTGATCACCCAAACTAGCTTCATCAGAGGAAACTACTCTTGCAGATCTACCAACCTTCTGAGCTTATGAGTTCTTGACCCTCCTTTCTTCTCTAACTTCTTGACTCTTAGTTTCAAACTTGTAATCTCCTGAGCTTGAGTAGTCTTTGTGTTCTCCAGGTCAAGCACTCTTTGTTGCAATTTGGTACAAAAATCCATCAATTCCTTAAGTGCATACTAGGCTCCTCATTGACAGCCTCATCTACTACAATTGTAGATCACTAGGCAAGGTACCTCAGTGTCCTTCCTTTTTGACTTCCTCGATTTTTGTTCCTTGAGTTGAGAAGGTGAAGGTTGAGTAATATGGGTGTGTGATTGGATCCGTTGCATTCATAAACGCTTCACCCCATTCTTCTGAGCTTGAACTACCATTGTTGAAATAATGGTGTTTCCCTTCCAGAAAAGTCTTTTCCTTGCTTCTCATGTTAAAAAAAAGATTTTTCTTTTTTTTTTTTTTTTTCCTTGTGTGAGAAGGTAGAACATAGAATCCTCCTTGTGACTTGACATCCCCTCCAATGATTATCCAAAAAACTTGTATAAACCTTATATACATCAAGATTTACCAGACATATCCAAGTTACTTCACCATGTTTTCAAAATCTACTTGGAAAAGTTGAACTTTTAGTTTTTGGATAGATAAATAAATTGCAGAAGCCATAGTGCTACTAAATTCATTCCATGCAGTAGTCTTAGCACTTAGGCATTGTAAAATAGTATGAATAAAAAAATTCCATTGAGGGGAAAAGAATGCCTTATAGAAAGTTAGCTTCTGTGAAAGTTTTTCATACCCCATTCTTGTAAGTTCTTCAAAAATAGTAGCATTAGGCAAGTAATCAGTACCTTCCTCATCATCCAATTGAAGGTCTCTTATAACAGATGCTTCAGTAACAACTATCTTCTTCCCATCCACTAGGGCTTGTAACTATTGTTCCCCATTGACCATTTTTACCTTGACAGTAGCCCAAAATTGTTTAATACACGAAGTATATATAGTAGGATTAATGGTTAAAGCATACTTTATGGTGTATGCACTAGAAATCAACAACTTGTCAAACATTTACTTCAGGCGGGTTTAGCCAAAAACACCACCTAAAATTGTGAGTATCACAAACTGATGTCGTCATTGTGTTTTGGGTTTTGATGATGAAGATGAAATTGAGTTAGGGTTTTGTAATTAGAGATTATATAATTGAATAAAAAATCGATAAATGAGTGAATGAAACCATAATCAAAGTATTATAAAACTACCTCAACAGCATTAACTTCACCAGCAGGTTATAAGTTATGCCTTGCATCATTAACTTTCAACAGCATGTATAAGTTTATGCCTACATCATACTTTCCCCTAGCAGCATTAACTTTCCCTAGCATCAGTAAGTTTATACCTAACAGCATTAACTTTAAATCACCAGCATTAAGTCCAATTCCATCTAATCATCTTATTCATCATCAAATTAACATTTTAGCTCACAAAATCTCTCTGTCTGTTTTTGATTTCTCTCAATTCTTTTTACTCACAATTCTCTCTTTTTGTTTTTAAACAACTCTCTTTCTGTTTTTTAACTCACTACTTCTCTCAATTATTTTTCTCACCAAATCATTATATCTGTTTTTATCACACATCTCTCTTTCTGTTTTCCAACTTACCACTTCTCTCAATTCTTTTTTTGGTTCTTCAGTAACCTTCTTTTCATTATCTCCTGAAGGTATGAATCCAGCATCAGGAGAATTCTTGAATTTTGAGAGAATGGATAAGATAGTCAGAGCCATATTGTAGCAGAATGTAATCTTTGCCATGGTACTATCTTGTTAGCCTTAATTTTATCAAGTCAAACAAGAAAGTTATCGGTCTTATAAAGTCAAATAGGTCTTTTAATGTAATAGGCTAGTCGGGTATTAACAGCTTGGATTGTAATCTAATATATGCTATGTTCGTGGTTTAAAGCCCAAGTTAAGCCAAGCCCGGCCTATTAAGAAAGCCCAAGTGCCAAGTAATAGGCCAAGGGTATAAAAGAAACCCTCTCCACACATGGAGAGGGTGTTAGTTGCATTTGCTCTCACTTGTAACCACCATTTTTCTCTCTAATCTAATATTGTCTATGATATCGGTTTTAAAGCCACAAGTAAGCCAAGCCGGCCTATTAAGAGAGGGGCCCAAGTGCCAAGTAACACGGCCCAAGGTATAAAGAAACCCTCTCCACACATGGAGAGGGTGTTAGTTGCATTTGCTCTCACTTGTAACTCACCATTTTTCTCTCTAATCTAATCTTTCCTTCTTGTTTCTCTTTCTACTTTCTCTCTCTACATCCTAGCTTATTTTCTACTCAATCTTGCTTATTGGTAATACTTATAGTTGTGTTTGGATCATAATACATTGGGATAACATGTGGTATCAATCGCCAAGGGGTGTTTAGTGTTTGATTTTGTGGTTACTAGAATAACCGAGGCTTATAGTCTAGAAAAAGCACGACGTTTTTTTTTGTTTTTGGTTTTGTTTGTTAAGCTTGTCCTAATTTCTTGCTCTACTTATTCCACAATATTTAGTAGCCATACATGTGTTAGATAAGCTTTTAGGTAGAGTATTAAGCTTATTTTATTTGGCTTATTTGAGTGTCTAAGTGGCGAGTAAGGTTGTTCTTGAAGTTTCACAAGAAAAGCTATGTACTTTCGTGATTAGAAGAAACTCTACTTGCTTAGTTTGAAGTTGGCTAGCTTATGTCATAAGCTTATTTTGTTTTTTGAGCTTATTCGAATGTTCCTTCATTTTTTTCTATCTAGCGAGTTGTCTAACTCAATAGGTAGCGAGTTTGTGTGTTTGTTATAGGTGGAACAGGACAAAAAGTATGAAAGTGATGGATTGTACTATCAAAAGTGACATTTTTTGAATCACGAGTTAATCTGGCGAATTAAGCAAAACAGCGACTTACAAGAATTTGCAGCGAGTTAATCTGGCGAATTAAGCAGAAAAGCAGCGAGTTACAGGAACGTTCAGCGAGTTAAGGAAGGGCGATCTATACATACTCATTACAACAGGCGATCTATACCTTGGTCAGGCGATCTATACGTTGGTCAGGCGATCTATACGTTGGTCAGGCGATCTATACGTTGGTCAGGCGATCTATACATTGGTCAGGCGATCTATACCTTGGTCAGGCGATCTATACGTTGGTCAGGCGATCTATACATTGGTCAGGCGATCTATACATTGGTCAGGCGATCTATACATTGGTCAAGCGATCTATACATTGGTCAAGCAATCTATACATTGGTCAGGAGACCTATACGCACAGGCGATTTATACACAATTTTTTTGGGAAATTGACACACTTTGCTTTGGAGGATTATACACTTATTTTGGGTGATTTATACACTTCTCTTGGGTGAATTATACATCGCCATTAGGTGAATTATACGGTTTTTTCTTTGATTCGTAAAATCCTGTGAAATATTAACTTATTTTCCCGGTTTTATCAAGAATTGTAAAATCCCGTGTATTCCTAAGACTCAATCACTTCATAAAACTTAAGATCCGATATCCATGCACAACTACATCAAAATGTCAAATACCAATACCAATTTGAAAACTCACATATCCAATGCTCTTCATAATGCTATCATGGAAGCGGGTGGTAAAGATCGTCCACCAATGTTAGCATCGGGTAATTATGTTCAGTGGAAATCCATAATCAAGAGATACATCGACACCAAACCTAACAATGAACTCATCTACTATTGTCTCCAAAATCCACCATATAAGTTTAAATAGACTGAGAAGACAATTCCAGTTGCTGAAGGTAGTTCTGAAACAACCATAGAAGGGTACATGGAGAACTATAAGAATGTTTCACAAGACATACGGGATCAACTGAATGCTGAAGTTGAAGCCGTTCAGATCATTCTCACAGGGATAGATAATGATATCTACTCCACAGTTGATGCTTGTCCTAATGCATGTGAAATGTGGAAAGCCATTGAAAGGTTGAAACAAGGTGAATCAATCAATGTTCAAGATCTTGAAATCAATTTGTATTGGGAATTTGGAAAATTCACATCACGGAATGGTGAATCACTTGAATCGTATTACTCAAGGTTCTATAAGATGATGAATGAGCTTGTCAGGAATCAGTGTGATGTTATAAATCATCAAGTGAATGTTCAGTTCTTACTTCAATTACAACCAGAATGGCAAAGGTTTGTGACACCTGTTAAGCAGAGTCAAGAGCTGAAGACTGTCTCCTCTCACAAACTTTATGACATCCTGAAGCAACACCAGAATGAAGTCAACGAGATAAGAGCTGAAAGACTAGCATGTACTGCTAATCCATTTGCACTTGTTGCTCAACAACAACCAGTTTACCATCCTCAAAACCAGCCTAATCACAACACTCAATATTCCTCCACCAGATCACAACAAGCTACCAGAAACTGAGGAAAAGTAATGGTAAACTCTTCTGCTCCTATTTATGATCAAGAACCTGCCACGGTTACTGATGATGATGAAATGTCAAAGGAAAAAGATATTGACAAACTCATGGCTTTAATTTCTCTCTCGTTTAAGAAAATCTACAAACCTACCAACAACAACCTTCGAACTTCATCAAACACCAGTAGAGCTAATCACGACAATTCTCCAAGAATAAACAGAGGAACGGGTATGTTATCAGAGGGTAGTTATATGTTGCTTGGGGCTAGGGAAAAATGTGGTACTTAGGATGTTGCAAAACAAAGCAGGGATCAGTGTGTTTAAATGCAAGGACTATTGGGCATGTTTAAAGGAATGTCAAAAACCGACAACGACGTTAAGGATGCAGCTATCACTAGGAAAAAGTTTTTATTTGTATGCAAGAGGAAGATGGGGTTAGTTGATTGCTGAGCAAGCTATTGGAAGGATGACCCGATGATGTGTCTGTCGTCAGGAATTGGAAGCACATTATATGTACATGGCACAAATTCAAGAAGTTACTCCAGATCCAGTTGACAATTCTGGACCCATCTTTGATGCTGAACCATTGCATAAGGTACAAAACAATACTGACAACTATAATGTGTTTGCCATTAAAAATGAACATCCTGAGAAACCTGATTTTGTTAATGACATATATTTGGAGGAACAAAATGACACCAATATCACTATTGATTCATTGGATATATGTTATGATAGAGATTAGGATAACCAGGATGACACTGATGAACTTGATCAAGAACGTGATTTGCTTGCTTCTTTAATTGAGAAACTAAAATGTGAAATTGATGACAGCAAAAATCGTAATAAATTTTTAGAAACATCAAACAAGGCCTTAGTTGATATATTGAAAGGTGAAATTAACGATTTCAAAACTAAAAATAAAAGTTTAGAATCATCAAATAACCATTTCAAAAAAGCAGACAATGAACTGTCTAAGACTAATCAGTTGATGTTCAAAGACCTTAAGAAGTTCCAAGCTGAACTTGATAAGTATTATGATGTGAATTATGCGTCAAAGGTGGCAATTGATTGTGAAAAAGCTAAAGGGGAATTAATGTCATACAAAATGGAATCTGAAAATTCATTTAATGAATATACTCGAAAGATAAATGATTTAAATCAAACGATTTTAGATATGAAAAAAGAGCTTTTTGCACATCAAGAAACAATCTCCATAATGTCACAAGAAAAAGAGGCTCAAATTAAGCTTTACAAAACTCGTGAAGACAAAGAACTTGATAAGGTCATTGCTTTAGAAAACAAAGTCAAGGTTTTGGATGATATTGTATATAAAACTGGTCAATCTGTTTAAACAATGAATATGCTTAATCGTAGTTGTAAAACGAGTTTTTGCATACCTGAGTTCCTAAGAAAGCTTAAAGAGCGAATCTGTTTGTATGATATAGGTTGGTTATATATGATAATCTTGTCTTTAATGTATGCCCCTAATTTTGATTGAAACGGTTTCGTCTGACAAAGAAAGTGGGATCAAAAATTAAGGATTTAATCAGACCTTTTGATTATGACAGTTGTTAATCTGTATGATTTATTCGTTCATAACGGAATAAGTTCGCCTGAACAACACTGTTTTTTAAAAACGTCCCAAAGTATGAGTCATACATCTTCTTATAATGAAGTTTCCAAAAAGTCTTTTCGTAAACAACAATCTTTGTTAGAAAGATGAATGGATGAATCCATTCCATTAGGATCAAAGTTAACAACTCCTAACGAACTTTTAAAGATTTAAAGAGTGTTGACATGATTTTTGATGGTGTGTGAACGTTACAATCAAAACAATAGCTAAAAGAACATTATTTTTGTAACTTAGATCCCGTTCATTAAAACACAATGTAGGAAATTTTTGGCCCTAAATTAAGATAGATCAATGCCGGACTTAGAAAATTCACTTGTTTTTGAACGAGAAATGGTGCTGATTTGAGATTCTTTAATTCTCTTGAACATGCAAAGTAGACATCTTTAAATCTCACTGGAACACAAAAAAACACCGTTCTAAATGGAAATCGACCGCTTTAATAGGAATATTACTATTGCTGATCACTTGCATGCAATATTGGTGGTTACATCTGATCTAGATGGAGGTACTAATTTGCAATCGTGATTATTGGAAACTTTTAGAAAAATGTGAACATTTGAAAATGAGCTTTCTAAAAGTAGAAACAACAAAAAGTTTGAAGCTCTTTTCAGAAAAACATGCGATTAATCTTGAACTTGATTTAAATAGGGCAAAGAATAAAGATAAAAATGACAAATTTTCATAGTAAATCGGTCAAAGGAATTTCTGAAAGTAGTGAATAGATTACTTTGAAATTCAAGACTTGAATGCTCAGTTACTAGACAATGGAATTGCAAATAAGTGAGTTAAAGAATATTGAAATGATGAAAGGAAAATTCGTGTGGAAACTATTTGTAATAATATTCCAGTTATGCGACAAAAACGAATGCTTTTAAAAGTCAAAGACAATCAGTTTTAGGGAAACCTGCTATTTTTTCAGATTCTCTTGAAAAGAAAGATTTCTCAAAGTCAAAGTCAGTTACCAAAAATAATGTGTCAAATGATTTTTTGAAACCAGTCAATGCATAGATTTTGCCTTAAAACATTAAGTCAATCTTAATGAACCCAAATGTGATTGCTCCAGGAATGTATAAAGTTCACACTGAGCCCTATTATCTCGAAGAACACAGTTGCCTCAGATATTTAGGTAAACTATCAAACGCGTGTCCTTTTATACAGGAGTTTATTCCAACTATAGTGTTAGCAGACCACAGCTTAGTGCATCAAATGGGGAGAATAGAGTCTTGCCTATCAATAGTCAAGGCGAAGTGCAAGAATTGTATTAGAAGAACATTGTAGGAATTTTAAGTTTTCAAATAATAAAACGTTTGTAACTGCGTGTAATGACAGTTTGAATGCTAAGACCTCAAATGTTAACTTTGTTTGTGTTACTTGTGGAAAATGTATGTTGAATGACAATCATGATTTGTTATGTTATACTATTATATTTACTGGCGTGAATTCTAGGACTAGTCAGCTAATGGCTGTGCCTATTAGTACTAGAGAACCCAAGCATAATGTGAACCAACCTGTTGCAACATACCATAAGAAAACAGTTGCACCAGACTCCATTGTCAAGAAACCTAGATACACCACTAGGAAGCTATATGAGAAAGTTATTAAGACATGCAGTTAGTGGTACCCTAAGTTTACACCACCCGGATACAAATGGAAACCTAAGTCCACGATAGGAAATGTCAACCTAAATTCTAGTATGCCTCTAGGAAATAAAACTAGAAATGCTAATATTTCGGAGCACATGACTCCTAGGTGTTCCACTTTATCCAATACTCCATTGTATTCTAATTCTTTGGCTCATAGAAATTAGGTCTATTTATCGTCGATCTGGGTGCTCAAAAGACATGAACGGAAACTCAAATTCTAACTAATTGTGTAGAGAAATTTTATTGGACATAGGTGATGTGTGTATATGATCAAATTGCACCGATTCTTGGTTATGGAGATCTGGTTCAAGGAACTATTACTATCAAATGGGTTTATTACGTCGAAGGGCTAAATCACAATTTATTCTCCGTGGGTCAATTTTGTAATGCGGATTTGGAAGTTTCTTTTCGGAAGTCTACATGTCACATCCGTGATTTGAAGGGAAATGATCTTCTCACATGCTCTCGTGGCATTGATTTGTACTCAACATCACTCTTTCAAGACTCACCACTCCAATCCAATTTTGAGGCTTAATGGCTAAAGCCACATCGTCTCAAGATGGTTATGGCATTCCCCGGGGGTTTTAGGGGGTACTATCTCATCTAACTTCGACAACCATCAATTTTCTTTCCAAAGAATAATATTGTGAATGCCTTACAAAATTAAAATTCGTCAAAGTTCATATTTGTTATTTTGTGAGTTAGGAAAAGCAAAAAGAAGTCTTTTTACAAAAGACTACCCCAAGCACAAAAAGACAGTTACTACTTCTCACACTTGGACTTATGTGAGTCATATGCGTGTAGGAAAGTATATTAACGGAAAAAAATTTTGTTCATAACAAATTGTTGTGTCTACCTCCAGATATACTTGGACTCACTTCTTGAGATCAAAAGATGAAACACCTGAAGTTCTCATTGATTTACTCACACTTATCCAAAGAGGACTTCATGCTCAAGTTTTTTAGAACGGTTCGAAATGGCAAAGGCACAGAATTTCTTAAACGAAAATATCATGCATACTTTTTCATGAGGTATAAGTCACGAAACGTCACTGCACGAACACCTGAACAAAACGGAGTTGTCGAAGGACAGACCGTACCTCTTGTTGGGCTGCTCGAACAATGTATGCGCGCTAAGTTTCCTTTGTTCTTCTGGGCTGAAGCAATTGCAACAACATGTTTTACTCAAAACCGTTCACTTGTAATTCCTCGACATGAGAAAACACCTTTCCACATCATCAATGCCCAAAACCTTATGTTTAATGTTCTTTCAATTTTTGGCTCCTCTTTGCTACAACATCAGAGATGGTCGAAATTCTTGATAAAATGAAGGGAAAAATGTGATGGCATGTATTTTTGTATGTATTTCTACTCAGTCAAAAGCCTACAGGGTATTTAACAAGAGAACAAGAATAATAGTTGAAACCATTCATGTTAACTTTGATGAATTGCCTCTGATGGCGTCAGATCACGTCAGTTCTGACCCCGTTCCATAATGTTCGACTACGGTACTTGAACAAGAAAGTTTAAGTCCCGATCCCCAAAGTCAAGAAAATGTTCCTCAAGTAGCTATGACAGTAACAACGTCAAATGAGCTGGAATTGCTATATAGTCTGATGTTCAATGAATTACACTATGGATCTACTCCAGTTGTGTCAAAGTCTTCCGCTGTACATGCTGTTGATGCTCCTGATAAAAGTCAACATCAAAACACAACTCACTCTTCTACAACAACCGTTGTTGCAGCTAAACCTCCATTGAACATTCATACAACACCTCAAACTACAAATCAAGCACCAACTCAAGTACCAACTGTCACTTCCCCTAAGAACATTATTCAAGCAGAAACCAATACAAAATATGCACAAGTTGACGACGATGAATTTATCAACATCTTTAGTACACCGGTACAAGAACGAGGGGAGGCATCGTCTCGTCATGTTGATTTGTCAAACATGCATACATTCTATCAACACCATCCTTCTGGACAACGTTGGACAAAAGATCACCTGTTAGAACAAGTCATTGGAAATCCTTCTTAATCAATTAGAACAAGACGTCAGCTAGAAATAGATGGCGAGATGTGTATGTTCACACTCACCGTGAGTCGAACCGAACCGAAGAACATCAAAGAATCAATGGCTGATTCTGCATGGATTGAATTGATGCAAGAAGTACTTCACCAGTTTGATCGATTAGATATATGGGAATTAGTCGACAGACCACTTTGCAAAAATGTCATTAACTTAAAGTGGCTCTAGAAAAACAAACGTGATGAGGAAAATACTGTTATTCGCAACAAATCTCGTCTTGTAGCTAAGGGATATGCTCAAAAGGAAGGAATTGATTTCGAAGAGTCATTTGCACCAGTTGCTCGGTTGGAGGCCGTCCGGTTGTTCATTGCGTACGCTGCACACAAATCCTTTACCATATACCAGATGGACGTCAAAACAACATTTTTTTACGGTCCTCTAAAGGAAGAAGTATACATAAACCAACCAGATGGATTTGTTGACCCATATCATCCTGAGAAAGTTTACCGTCTCAAAGCATTATATGGTCTCAAACAAGCACCAAGAGCGTGGTATGATGAACTCTCCAATTTCCTGCTATCCAAAGGATTCTCAAAAGGTTCTATTGATCCAACTCTGTTCATAACTAAACATGGGGAAAACATATTGCTTGTGCAAATTTACATTGATGACATTATTTTTGGTTCTACGCACCCAAAACTTTCAAAACGATTTGAAAAACTAATGCAGAACAAGTTTGATATGTCTATGATGGGGGAGCTGAAATTATTTTTAGGAATTCAGATCCACCAATCCCCCCACCCCCCAATTGTGGTTTCTTTATAGACCAAGTAATTTGCTCAAGTGATACTTAAAAGCTTGGTATGGCCTATGTGATAGCAGTGGTACTCCAATTGCTTTACAAAAAATCCTTGATGCTGACTTGATGGTACTCCGGTCGACCAAATGAAATATCGTAATATGGGCGGAGCATTATGTACTTAACATCAAGTTAGACCAGGTATTGTACTTGCAAATGTTATTGTGCTCGCTATCAAGCGAAAAACGACTGAGGAAACAATCTCATCTGTTAAACGGATCTTTCGGTACCTTAATGACGACATTAACATGGGTCTCTGGTATCCGAGGACACCGGTTCGAATAACTACTTTTTTAGATTACGATCTCGCGGGCGGCGGGGGGGGGGGGGGGATGTCTCGTTTCACATAAGAGTACATCTGGTGGCATACAATTTCTAGGTGGTGATAAGTTAGTCAGGTGGTCATCCAAAAAGCAGGACTGCACCTCAATGTATTCAGCAGAAGCTGAGTATGTGTCTTTATCTGCGTGCTGCGTACAAGTTCTATGGTTGAGAACCCAGCTCACAGATTATGGTTTCCACTTTGATAAAATACCTATGTATTGCGACTCAAAGGCAGCCATAGCCATCTCGTGCAACCCAGTCCAGCATTCCCGTACCAAGCACATTGATGTCTGATATCACTTCATAAAGGAACAGGTTGAAAAGGGTATTGTTGAATTATTCTTTGTCGGAACTGAATACCAGTTAGCTGACTTGTTTACTAAAGCTTTATCGGAAGATAGGTTTAAGTATCTTGTCAGACGACTCGGTATGAGTTGTTTGACTCCAGATGAACTGGAGGTTCTGGCAATTGAATCTGCTTGATCCATCAAACATCAATTAGTAAATATTTTTATTCTCTCTTTATTTTTGATTTATATAAAAAAAAATTAAAAAGAAAATACAAAAATATAAAACAAAACAAAAAGAAAATAGAAAAATATAAAACCTAGAAAAACAAAATATAAAATCAGAAAAATTTCAAAAATACCAAAAAGAATCTTCTCGACATGTCTCTTGGAATCGATAACATTTATGTACCTAGAAATGTTGATTAACCTCGACACGGGCGTGTAAATTAAGTTCGAATAGGAGTTTCAAATGCTTTCAAAACATGTCGTTTCTAAATGTTTCTCGATGACTTATGTACATTTCAGTGCATAACTCGGTCCCGAATGTTATAGGGAAGTGTACGCCTCAGTGCGCTTACTCTAAAATAGAAGAAAAGTCTTCTATCATGTTTTTAAAATCGTTGAACATAATTTTTCAAAAAGAACTTTCAATGTCAAAATTGTCTACAATATAACTTGTGGTATTTTTTCCATAAAAAGTGGAATTTATTAAAATTGTGTGTTCAACACTCTCTGCCTCGAATAATTTTCAAAGAATTGTCGTACGTAGAATGTCATTTTATGTGAATCAATTTCTGAGGGGGAGCTTTTTAAAACAAAGCCTTTTAATGTGTCGGATACATCTCATAAATGTTAATTTTATGTATCCAAACACATTTTGTGAAATTAAAATGTGGAAACTTAATGTCAATTAATAATATATTTTTTTGTTTGTTTTTTTTTTCTTAAACATTGTTCCTAAGGCATTCTCACTCCCGTCTTCAATATTTGTGGTGTCATATCAATTTTTCATTCCACTGTCAAGTTTTAATAAATATTTGTATACTCACATATACTGTGAGGGGACATTCTGAAAAATGAATTATGCAATATCGTGGTATAAATTTTCTCGCCATGGAATTTTTACATGTCAAATTTTATCAATTGGTATTTCAATATAAGTGTTTTATTATTTAAAATAAGGGAGAAAATGTGATTAAAATTATGTTATAGACAAATGTGATCTTTAAGACTCTAAGTGCAACTCTTTCCTTCATGTGCTGACAATTTCGAATCTCGACGCCACATGTGTAGGGAGGAGTATTAAAAATAAAAAACCAATGTTAGAAAATGGTTTTTTTATGGTTCGATCTCATACCCAACAACCTTTAATTTCACGACGATTCTGAAGTCATAAGGTGGTCTAGGTTAGGGTATAAGTCCTACAGATCCAACCAGAAATAGGAGGGGATTCTACCCTAAAGGTACACTCCATAGTTAGAAAGAGTAGTCCTTAGGTATGATTGGAGAAGAATATGTTATATGGGAAAAAAAATGACCGACTTAGATTGAATGCTGACACTGGAACAATACAACAAGGTGTTAGTAATTGACGTCTTGGTAAGCATTGAAGGGGTTGAGAATTAAAAGAAATGTATGGATAAAGGGTGAAAAGAAAAAATCCCTCCTTACACTTAGGCAGAACAGCAACCCGGGTCATACATTAATCTATAAATACACAAGATGATTGTTGATATTGAAGAAAGTCGTCATGGACCCAGTGATGCAATGCACAACCCTTCCCATCCATTCGGGTTTCTCTCAAAAGAAACTTGTCTCATTTGTCACGGAGATACACACGTTATCTATTGACATCTTACTCCGAGATTGTTGATATTGAATAGGTGGCAATATGCTCCAGTCTCCGATTACTAAAACCAAAAGTGCACAAATCGAGTCTAGAGCCAGAAGAGATCAAAGTATAAATCTCATGAGGACATAATGTAAAAATACACTTGTTGAACACCATAAAGTTCACAAGCTGTAACAAAGAGTCCTACGCATTATCCTTGAGATCTTGCCAGAACATCTGAGTGATACTTAAGTATTTACAGTGAAGATGGAAATCCTGCTTGAGCCAACATCAAACAAGCTCTTGGTAGGTGACTTGCAAGATTCTATATGAATCAAGCTTGTGATAACTGGATATCAATTTTGGTCCAGTAAATGAATTGACGACTTAATCAGAAAGATAGTAACTATCTGATTCACTCTTACCGTGTTGTCTGCTTTGAGACCGTCGGTAATGAAAATCTAGAAACAGTTTATGGTGAATATGAATACATATGTGTTACGAAAGATCTACGCTTTGTGCTGGAAACCCTGTCAAGGAGATTTTTTGAATCTACATGTTACAACTTGTATTGTATTTATACTATAAACGGGAAACGGAGGTTTATGCAACCGAAGTCAAGGATGTTGACAAGCCATATTCATCTTTTATTGCTACATGTCTTATTTCAAAGGTTTAGCAACGGTGTTGCAAGCCTCATTCCCAGCAAAGTCGGGATTCATAAAAACCACAATGCTCCTACTCAAGCCTTTCAAAGTCAATCATTCAATGTCAAGATAGTTGATTCTTAATCTTCCCACATCAAATAGCCTCAATGTCAAATAGAGAATCATATTTAGGGTGATGTTTAAGACTGTTAATCACATATGTCAAACAAGAATGTAACAAGTATGAGCATGTTGTCAAGAGCACAGTTGATCTAGGAAGTCAAATCAGATGATTCAAGTCTAAGGAGATGATGCAGATAAAAACAATCTAAAGAATTCAAAGTCAAAAGATGAGGCTCAAAATCAAGATTACAAGATGGATGAACAAGAGCCCATTCAAACATGCCACGACCATAACAAGGCACAAAGCATAAATGTCAAACGTCATATCTTCAATTGTCACATCGGGTGGTATAAAAGGAGTTTGAAGAAGAGACCTCAAACATTGGGGGGAGATTGTTTGCCTTAAATTATATTAAGTTAAACATATATGTTATCGTCTTTAGGAAAGTCAACCTTGGTCTTGTAATGTATAGGCTAGTTGGGGTTCATAGGGCTTGATTGTAATTACTATTGTCTGCTGTTTTCCGGGCTCAAACAAAGCCCAAGTTATGCCAAGCCCGACCCAAGTTACAAGCCCATACGCCACCTAGCAAGGCATGTGTATAAAACAAACCCTCTCCACACATGGAGAGGGTGTTGGTTACATTTCTATCTCTTGTAACTTACCAACTCTCTCTAATCTAATCTTCCATCTTTGTTTCTCTCTCTACTTTCTCTCTTTAAGTTTTCTTCTCATTCTCTTTTCTTGATCTAGATTCGTGATTGTTATATGAAGTGTTAATCGGGATCCTACAATTGGCATCAGAGCTACGTGTGGATTCGTGGTTGATTATTGTGGTTAAATAAGCTCAAATTCGTGGCTTATTTTGCTCGAAAAATAGCAAGAAAAAAAATCAAAGTTTGATCTTTGTTTGTGGTTAAAGGTGTTAAAGATTTGTACTTTCGGGCTTAGATCTATCCCTTGCATCATTACTAGGTGGTTTTAACATCATTTCGTAGCTTTCAAGAAAGTTTGATGATTTTTTCTTGGCTGCGTTTTGACTAACTGAAGGGGTGTTCTTGATTGCGTTTTGCCTCTGCGTTTTGGTTATTGCGTTTTGCCTCTGCGTTTTGGTTATTGCGTTTTGCCTCTGCGTTTTGGTTATTGCGTTTTGCCTCTGCGTTTTGGGTATTGCGTTTTGCCTGATTGAAGACCCTTATTGCGTTTTGCCTGATTGAAGACCCTTATTGCGTTTTGCCTAGGGGAGACTCTGTCCATTTCATTTCTTGGTTTTGTTTTGTCTCAAAAGGTTGGACTGCGTTTTGTCCAAGAAACAGATCTGCGTTTTGACTAAAGACATTGCGTTTTGTCCATTGAAAACCCTTGTTTTGTCTCAGGTGGTATTTGACCGAATTTGGGAATCTATTAATCATTGTCTAAAAATAACAAAATATCAAATCAAATAACAAACAAATGACTTAAAAGGAATAATCATTCAACAAACACACATTAACATCAATCGATTATTCATTCACGGTTTGTCTATTGATTTTGTAAAATCCCATTAATTCACTTATCGGTTTTAATCATAGACGTGTAAAATCCCGTGAACGTGAATTGCATACAAGACCACAACTTCAATCACATCACATCCACTTAAGATCCAATAAATCTTTTTCACTTCAACTCACGATAAAATGGAAAAGAAAGATACCTTATCTTCGTGTTCGGAATCAGAAGAACAACAAATGCAACTAATTCAAGACAAATCAAAAGAAAGTTGCATGGTATCTTTTCAACGACTTCATTCACACCTCAAACGTCTTTCAAACAACGACTTAAAAGGAAGTCGAACCGAGAATGGATTCGGACGTGCGTTTGCAACACTCTTT